>JAODAL010041539.1:0-35774 GCA_025379985.1 Phyllomedusa bahiana | reverse complement strand
GAATGACTTGCAATCAAGAATTATTCCACTTCTTTTGCTTTAATAAACCCGGGTTTGCTTTGACTTCATGTTTTAGGTCATTGTCCATCTGTATTATGAAATGCCGACCAATCAGTTTCACTGCATTTGGCTGGATTTGAGCACACAGTATATATCTGAATACCTCAGAATTCATCCGGCTGCTTCTGTCCTGTGTCGCATCATCAATAAACACTAGTGACCCAGTGCTACTGGCAACCATGCAAGCCCAAGCCATCACACTGCCTCCGCCATGTTGTACAGATGATGTGGTATGCTTTGGATCATGAGCTGTACTGCGCTTTCATCATACTTTTTTCTTTCCATCATTTTGGTAGAGGTTGATCTTGGTTTCTTCTGTTCAAAGAATGTTCTTCCAGAACTGTGTTGGCTTTTTTAGATTTTTTTTAATCAAAGTTCAATCTAGCCTTTTTATTCTTGAGGCTTATGAGTTGCTTGCATCATGCTGTGAACCCCCTGTATTTACTTTCATGCAGTCTTCACTTTAGAGTAGATTTGGATATTGATATGCCTACATCCTATTCAGAGACATACTGTGTGCTCAAATCCAGCCAAATGGATTGTCCATCTGTATTATGAAATGCTGACCAATGACCCAAAACAGAAAGCTAGAGCCACCCAGGAGTTTATTAAAGCAAAGCAGTGTAATATTCTTGAATGGCCAAGTCGGTCACCTGATCTCAACCCAATTGAGCATGCATTTTACTTGTTAAAGACTAAACTTCAGACAGGCCACAAACAGCAACTGAAAACCGCTGCAGTAAAGGTCTGGCAGAGCATTAAAAATGAGGAAACACAGCGTCTGATGATGTCCATGAGTTCAAGACTTCAGGCAGTCATTGCCAACAGAGGGTTTATAACCAAGTATTAGAAATTAACATTTTATTTACAATTAATTAATTTGTCCAATTACTTTTGGTCCCTTTAAAAACAGGGGGGGGCAATGTTAATGATATGAAACTCCTAAACCCTTCATCTAATTTTAATGTGGATACCCTCAAATGAAAGCTGAAAGTCTGGACTTTATGTCCATGTGCATTATGTCACTATGATTTAAATATGTTTCTGTAAACAGGTACAAAAAACAAACTTGTGTCAGTGTCCAAATATATATGGACCTCACTGTATACATTTAAAACTGATACAGTCTTAGATTCCCCTTCTAATAAGTAATTATTTTAATCTGTTTTACATAATCTTATGAGGGACTAGGTAGCATTAGTAAAAGGTAAATTAAGTCAATAAATAATTAGACATGTATTCGGCTATACCTTGGAGCTATGCTGATTACAGTCTTTATGGAAGTTCAGTTTTATAACAGAAATGAATTCATGGAGTGAGCGGTGGGTGGTGAGCATGACAACACTAGAGATAAGTGCCATCAGATGTCCCCAGATGCTTTGTGTTTCAAACCGAGGCATTTCAAGGTCGCCTATTATATATAATGAACAATTATTTTGCCGTTTGTGAAATAAACAGTTTGATGATACACGTTTTATTCGTGGCTGGAAACAGTACATGTTGACTCTGACCAGGACTACCTTCCTCTAAACAAATTGCAGTCCACACACACTTCTTATTAACTAGCTTGTATTCTCACATGTTCTGTAAGACATAAATGCAGCTGCAACTTCTGTGTCCAGTATTCCGCCAAGGAAGATGGTCTGGTTTGAAGAAAAACAAAATCTACATCTCAGAACTGTTGTGGATTTTCATTGCAAATTTGTCCATATAAAATGGCAAATTACAGGATCAGCCTTGTGGATGGGATTTGAACCTCCAGTGGTGCAAATTCTTTTAATCGGCATCATGTCAATTTCTGTTGCATATTTACCCTCGGATTCTACCACTTTTAGGAAGAGGCTAAACTCGGCATGTCCTCAAGGTGGATTTTTCCACTAGGTGACAAGCATTTGTACCTGTATCACAAATGCAAATCTTGACCAAAACTGGTTATAAGATTATAATGTAGTGCCTTACCCAAAGTTATGGAACATTTTGTGTTTCTTAATTTATCTTACATGTAGCTGTAGTTAATATGGATGAAAAAAAAATTGTTCATTAGGTTCAACCTAGTGTTGAATCTTTTTTTATTTTTTTTCTCCGGGGGACGTACCCCATTGTTTTTTGAGGGGGCTTTACATGAAATAGCTTTTCACCATACTTTTTGTAGGGGCCATTTCTATATTTATTATATAAATTAATCATGTCTCCCCTGTATCTGTCTATGATCTACAAGTACAACCAGGTCCTTCTCAACAAGCAATTCTCCCAGTTTTTCTCCCCCTAGAACATATGGTGCAATCAGATAATTAGTGCCCAGATGCAGATTTTTACATCTATCCACTTTGACCCTCATTTGCCCAAACACTCAGTGTGCCAGGTCTGCTTGCAATTTATGAACATCTTCCATAGATTGCACTACACTACATAGCTTAATTTCATCTGCAAAAATAGAAACAGTGCTATTAATAAATTGAATAAAAGAGGACCCAGGACTAAGCCTTGGGGGGTCACGACTTAAAACCAAGAACCATTCAGAGTAAGAATCATTTACTTCCACATTGTATGGTCTGATAGTTGACCTCCTATTAAAATCATGCCAGCGCCTGCTGGGGCCCCAATGAAATAAAAAAAAAAAAGGTCCCCAGTTCAGGGGTTGCCTCTCCACAGTCTGCTGTTTTCATTCTTGTACAAATGAGGACATCACAGCTGCAACCACTGATTGTCCACAAAGAAAGAGGAGATGGCTGGGCTTGCACAGTTCTCCCTACTCATTTCTATGGAATTTATGAATATAGCTGAGTATACCCGAAATAGGACAAGTCCTTTAAAAGGAATATCAGAATATCAGAAATTGATAGTTTAACTCATGTATGTTAAGCAATTTTTTAAAGTATTTTTGGTTGTATTTTCTTTTAAAAATATCCCTATCAATATTTTAAAAAAAAATCCTGAAGTCCTACAGTTTTCACTTTGGCTACCAAGCTTAAAGGGTTGTCTCATCTCAAAGTCTCATAGGATGCATGAATGAAATAATGCTGCTGTCACTTCCTGGTCAAGCTGTTTGTAATTAGTATATGAGCTCCGTGTATTCAGACTTCTGTGTTTATCAGTTGCGATTAAATAAATTACCTTCTCTGAGGTCTGGAGAAGCTTCTGAGCTAATGTAAACAGTAGAGTACTTAGTCTTTTGTCTGAAAGATCAGATAACACACAAGCTCTCACTGGGACCTGCTATCAGATAAAACAAACAGCAGGGGAGAAGGACTACACAGGTCAGTCACTTGGGAAACCAGAGAGAGCTCAGAAGGTGATAAAATCATTTGTAGCTCCTTAACAAAAAAAGATGAACAACGCAATATATTTGGAAAACGTCTTCATTCAGTGTTCTCTACATTTTGAAAGCTATTCTTTGTAGTGAGACAACCCCCAACATTTATTGTTCTATAGATAAACTTTTCAGCATCCTCCTCAATATCAGCACTTAAAGGTGACACCAATATGTATAGATAACACATAGATCCGCCATTCACAATGTGAGATAATCACAGCTCCTCCTTCCTGTAAAGCATCTCTCTAAATGCTATTAAAAGCTGCTGAGGCAAGATGGCCGCCCCTATAATCATATACAGGCAACAGAATAAAAAAAATTAGAATTAGAAAATAAAAATGGCTTAGAAGAAAAGGATATTTATCAGTATCTTGTTTTAATTAGTAAAAAAAAATGTCTGTAGATTTCCTTTAGGGAGCAGTAAGAAACTTGCTAAAATACTATAGTTATTCATCATAAATATTCATGACAATCTGCAGCAGTTTTGTACTAATAGAATGCATTTTGGAAACTATGAAAAGTTTTAGGTCTTGAAGTAAACATCTGTAGGTTAATCTAATTCACTGCTTCAAAAATATGTGCTGTGTGTATGATAACTTTTAACTCCTTCATGCCACAGTGATTTTTGTTTACATTGTCTTCATATCACCCATGCCCTCCAGGAGCCATAACGTTTTAATTTTCTAACTACAAAGCTGTATGAGGGCTTGTTTTTTTGTGGAATAAGTTGGTTTTTGTAATTACTGTTTACTGTACCATCTTATGTACCTATTTAATTACGGAGTGGAACTGGTAAAAAGCACAAATGCACCATATATTCGTAATCTTTATGGGTGGGTGTCATTGTATAGTTATAGTAAGTATAGGGTGCTGTTAGTTTAGGTACGGGTTGGGGACGCCCTTATCAGGGCAATTACCCCACTTTTTGATAGGTAGTCTTAGATGTAGGGATAGTTATTATATTATATAAGGAATAAGGAATTACATTCATCTACATAAATCGGGGATATATATGTGTACATGTTAATTATGTTGTTTTGTGTTAGTATTTTTGTCATTGTATAGTTATA
The DNA here is from genome assembly GCA_025379985.1 of Phyllomedusa bahiana. Lineage (NCBI taxonomy): Eukaryota > Metazoa > Chordata > Amphibia > Anura > Hylidae > Phyllomedusa > Phyllomedusa bahiana. Next base: position 31,331 of record JAODAL010041539.1, on the reverse strand, counting down.
GTAAGTATAAGGTGTTGTTAGTTTAGGTACGGGTTGAGGACGCCCTTATCAGGGCGATTACCCCAGTTTTTGGTAGGTAGTCTTAGATGTAGGGATAGTTATTATATTACCGTATATACTCGAGTATAAGCCGAGTTTTTCAGCACAAAAAATGTGCTGAAAAATCCCCCCTCGGCTTATACCCGACAGGGACGCTTCAGTTATATGCGACTCTTCAGGGAGCGCATATAGCTGAAGGCCGAGTACAGCTGACAGCCTCCGGGCACTGCGATGGCCCGGGAGCTGTCAGAGATCTCCTCCCCTGTGTGCGACTCCTCCGGAGCGCACACAGGAGAAGATACCACTGCGGGGCAGAGAGCGAGCGCTCCGTGCTCCGCAGTGGACTCCGGGGGGCCGCAGACTCGCGGCTGTCCGGAGTTTCCGGCACAGGCAGTGTGTGTCATCATGCTGCGTGCGCGGCCTGATGATGTCACCCTGCCTGTGCCGAGGAGCGTGCGGGAGGCCGGACAGCGAGGAGGCGGAGCAGCGGGGAGCCAGGTAAGTGTTTTTTTTTGTTTTAAAACCCTGCCTACAGCCTACCAATAGGACCTATACCTGCCTACAGCCTACCTATAGCACCTATACCTGCCTATACCCTGCCTACAGCCTACCTATAGGACCTATACCTGCCTATAGCCTACCTAGAGGACCAATACCTGCCTATACCCTACCTATAGCCTACCTAGAGGACCTATACCTGCCTATACCCTGCCTATAGCCTACCTGGAGGACCTATACCCTACCTATAGCCTGCGTAGGGGGACTTATAACTGCCTATAGCCTGCCTAGGGGGCCTATACCTGCCTATAGCCTGCCTAGAGGGACCTATACCTGCCTATAACGACCTATAGCCTGCCTAGGGGACCTATACCATGCCTATAGCCTGCCTAGAGTGACCTATACCATGCCTATAGCCTGCCTAGGGGAACCTATAACGACCTATTCCTGCCTATAACCTGCCTAGGGGGACCTATACCTGCCTATAACGACCTATACCAGCCTATAACCTGCCTATTGGGGGACATATAGCTGCCTATATCTGCCTATGGGGGACATTAAACTGCCTATTCCTGCCTATGTAATTTTATTGTTATATTTTTTTATTTTTAAATTTCACCAGTTGCCGCTGCATTTTCCACCCTAGGCTTATACTCGAGTCAATAAGCTTTCCCGGTTTTTGTGGCAAAAGTAGGTGCCTCGGCTTATACTCGGGTCGGCTTATAATCGAGTATATACGGTATATATTATTTTGTGATATAGATTAGGATTTGTATGTAATATTTTTTATTAATATTTATTAAAAGTTAAGTTTTATTCTATCCTAGGATTTATACCATTCTTTTGTGTATTTGGTATTCTATAGTTTTGGTTATATCCAGGGCCAATTTATCATAATTAGGGTGCCCGTTTACTCCCCCCTATTATTGCACAAGAGGAGTTTATGTTGTTTTTGATTATCTTTATGGGTGGGTGGTATAAATGACATACCTTCTTTATTCCGCAGGTTGCAAATGTACTACTGCATCTCAAAAATTAGCATATCATTGAAAACTAAAGGCGTTCTCCAGGACGATTTTTTTCTTTGCTCTCAAATGTATTATATTAAACTTTTTAAATCATACTGTAATGAGTCTATACAATACATGGGTTTCTCTATGTGACTTAAATTCTTAATATCAATTATCTTTTCAGTGATATTCTATTTTTTTTAGATGCACTAGTATATAGTTTTATGTTTTTCTACTTTTCAAAACTTATGAATCCTCATTTTCTAAAATCAGTAAATTTTTCTGCCAAAGGATATGTGTGAGGGCTCATTATTTGTGGGCAGAAGTGTAGTTTAAATTGGTACCATTTTGGAAACGTAACTTTTTGATTTGCTTTTTAATAAAAATTTTCAGGGAGACAAAGCAACCAAAAATGCTATTTTGTCATTGTTTTTTTTTTTTTTTTACACAGCGTTCACCATTATACTTAAGTTATGTTTCAACAGATCAGTGTTTTACAGTTGCTGCAATACCACTGTTATGTTTACATTTTTTTATTTGTAAAATGGGAACAGTGGGGTGCTTTAAACATTAAATTGTTTTTAAAACTTTTTTTACTTGTACTTTAGTCCCTCTAGGATACTTAACCACTAAAGGGCATAATTAGTTATGGCTTAATTTACTAGGTTTAGAGGCAACAGTTATATTTACCTGGGCTTTTAATAAATCTTTATCTTTGATAATGCTGTATTTTGTTTGTTTGTGTTTACTACTTGTCTTTATCTTCTATTAAAACTAGTTGCATGATCTTAAACATTCAGATGAGACAAATTAGCAGAAATAGTAGAAAGGAACCCTAAACCTAAATATAACCTTAGGGATAACCCTATATGTATCCATAAAGCTAAGGTTAGAGTTGAGGTTAGATTTGGGGTTGGAGTTAGATTTAGGGTTAAGGCCTTGTCCCCACTGCGTAGGTTTTCAGCTGGCTTTACAGACGTTTTTCGGTTTTGAAAACAGTCTGTAAACTGGCTGACAAACTTTAAAACGGACTTCTTTGGAAAACCCGCGCAGCGGTCCCCACTGCATGGGTTTTCCGCCGAGCGGTTCTTTAGAAACATTGATGCTCGGTTTTCGGGCGGAATATGAACATCTCCATGCGATGAGGGAAGTCTTTTCTTCGCATGCCGTCCCATGACGGCCGTGTGCACGGCCCCAAAACAGTGCAAATACTGGTCAGGATTTCGGACCGGTATTTGCACTGTGCCGTGTGAACGGCCCTTAAGGCTTAACATGTTACATTTTTTTTTGCTTGAGATGCAGGTAAAAAGATGCTGCAAAAACATGTGGTTTTCAAAAAGCGCATGTTTTTTAATTCACACTTGATAAGAATTAAAGCTAGATGTTCCAAAATTGAATCCATTACAAAACAAATGTATTATTAAAAGCATTTTCACAGCATGTTTTTGATGCATTTTTTGAAGTCTTAAACTCATCAAAAGCAATGTTTGAATCCAGCCTAAAAGCTTTGCTTTCTCTACAAGCATTTACAGAACAATTTACAAACCAAAATGTCAGTGTGTTTTTTATAGGTGTTAACTTGGCCATAAGAAAAGGTGAAACGCTTTTGCTAAAAATTAAATTAATTATAAAAAAGTGAAATAATGGAAGCTAATAGATATGAGGAAGCATTATCTATCAAGCCACTTAAATAATATATTTGGCAAGCCCAGAAAAGGTATTCTGTATAAAGGGGATACAACAAAGAACTTCAGCAGCAATCAGATGGACAAATATTTCTGATGCTCCATCAGACTCCACCACAACAAAGCAAAGTAAAAGGACAATGCTATTCTGAATCACAGAGAAAGACATGAGATTCAGATGAGATTGTCACTCTGAATCCAGAACCTGTTCATGAAGACTTTGAGAGGTGATAACTATTCAAACGTGAATTTTCCCAAGTTAAAAGATGCAACAGCAAATGTTTTGATTCAATGCCTTATGTGATGTACAATTAAAGGCAATATATAAAACGATTTTTTTTAATTATTTAAAACAATATACTGATACATATTCTTTTCTTCGTACCTGTTTTTATTTTCTGACTCTAAGGGCCACATGTATGAAAACTGTCTAGGTCTCAAACTCTCTGTTGCCCATAGCAACCAATCAGGGCACCCCTTTAATTTCATGTAGTGCTCTGAAAAAATGAGAGGGGCGCTCTGATTGATTACTATGGGCAACAGAAAGTTTGAGACCTAGACAGTTTTCATATATGTGGCCCTAGATTTTTTTTTATTTTTGTTGTCTGTATATAATTATGGGGGCAGCCATCTTTACTGAGTTGCTTTTAATAGCATTTAGAGTGATGGTTAAGGGTATGTCCACACGATGTATTGTGGCACGTACAGTACGCACCGCAATACATTGTGTGTTTCAGGAGCTCGCGCTGATCAGCGCGTACTCCCGAGGTGTAAGCGCCATGAATAATTGACATGTCACTTATCTCCCCGCATGTACAATACGATCGTATTGTACGTGAGGGGGGAGGAGGCGTAATCCATAGTTCTCTATGAGAGCTATGGATTACCGTAATTGCAGGGCGCATTTCGCCACGTATTAAGCGCAATACGCAGTGAAATGCCCCCTAAAATAAGTTGTGTGAACATACCCTTACTGCAGCTACATGGACATAGGAGCCTGTGAACAGGAGCTGACCCATTTACTTCTATAGGAGAGTTTTCTAGATATGCTCTATGACATGGGAAGAAATCGCCGTTCTGGGGGGTGAGATGGTCAGCTTTGCCATTTCACTTTCAATGTAAGGGTATATTCACACAGCGGTTTTGAATACGTTTTTCGATCTGAAAAACATATTCAAAAGCGCTAAACGCATCCCAAAGTGTGCTGCGTGTTCGGATGCATTTTTGACGCAGCAGAAACGCACGCTATAGTTGTAAATAGGGCGTCTGCTGCATCAAACGGATCAAGAATTGACATGACAATTCTTTGAACAGACCACAAAGACGCAAGTAAAACACGCATCGTCTGAACGCTGATGTGTGTTTTACATTAAAAGCAATGTAAATCACACTGCACATTGTTAGATGCGTATTTGGGTCAGAAAAGCAGATCCAGAGACGCATCTACAAACCGCAGTGTGAACATCCCCTAATCCTGGCTGTGCTGATAATGAGGAGATTGCAAAAACTCTTAAAAAATGTGTTAAACATAAAAACATGAATGAAACCATAGGTCTATGACACATTCCCTTAAAATCATAATGTTGCTCGCTCTACACTTATCTGCTAACAGCCATCAATTACAGCCGGAACCTGCTGCTATCAGAAGGGATCAGAGAGAGCTCAAATCCTGGCATTTTAACTCCTTAGGGCTTGTTCACACGGCGTTTTGGATCCTTGAAAAGCGCGTCCGGGAAGCGGATCCGCAAAACGCAGCATTGGATACTTTATTTGTATCCGTTTTCAATGCTTTTTCACCTGCGTTTTGCGTTTTTCCACAGAAGGGGGGATCTCTCTCTCTCTCTCTCTCCCTCTCCCTCTCCCTCTTCCTCTTCCTCTTCCTCTCCCTCACCCTCATCCTCACTCTCTCCAAAAGCGGACTCCATTATCTCCTATGGGCGTTCAGTTGCGTAAAACGCAATAAGAATTGACATGTCAATTCTTAAAGCGGATGCGAAAAGCGCAGTGCAGAAGAGCTCTCAAAAGCGCATCGCCGATCTCCCGTGGGAACAGCGATGCACTTTTGCCATTCAACTTAATGTTCATCACACTGACAATTGTTAGATCCGTTTTGCGGATCCGTAAAACGGATCATAAAAACGCCGTGTGAACAAGCCCTTTCAATCCAAAGCCAATGCAACCACAGCAAGTAATGGAATAAAGAACAGTGCTGGGCACCATTCCGTTGTCCAATTGGCCCCTCTGTGACAAGACTACAGGGTGATAAAAAAAAAAAAAGGGAGAAAAAGAGAGGGCACCTTTGTGTGGTATTTAAAATAAATTATTATTAGAAATAGCACTTCCATGAAATATAGAAATTATCCTATGGAATATAAAATCCCTTTTTGCTGCACTGAATAAGGTGCTAACCCCTAATCAAAAAAATTGATTTAGAGGAAAGAAATCACAAAACAAAAACGTGTGCATTGGAATTTATAAATAGAAATAAAATAAATAAAATTGTATTCAATAAGTAATAATCATAAAAAAACTTATTGCACAAAAAGTACAAATAAGGCGAATATAATTCACATTTATCAGACAGAACATGTTTCACGATAAAAACCCTTTCTCAACTGTATAAAGCCAAATGCCTATTTTTGTTTGTTCCTTTAAGACTACAGAGTGCTTAATGGTTCTCATGGCAGCAGGGGCCTAATGAAGCCTGTCATAGGCCGAGTGTAATAGGAGAGCTATTTTTGTACTGTTTTGCAATACATTATGATTACAAAACAGTGTGCAGGTCACTTCCCCGAGTGGTCAAGTACCATATGGGACTAAAAGTTAAAAAAAAAAAAAAAAAAAAAAAAAAAAAAATTAACAAAAAAAATTAAAAAGTTAACTCCCCCTGTTTTTTGCCATTTTACAAATAAAATAAAAAAAACTAAAAAAGTTAAGCAATGTTTTGCTGCTTCCATAAAAGTCCGAACTATTAAAATATAACATTATTTATCTTGTATGATGAACAAAAAAGACCCAAATTTTTTTGGTCATTCTGCATCCCCAAAAATTGAAATAAAAAGTGATCAAAGAATCGCATGTAACCCAAAATGGAACCAATAAAAACTTCAAGTCCGCCCTCAAGACCAACGAGCTCTCACTTAGGTCCATGGATGGAAAAAGAAAAAGTTATTGGCCACAGAAAATGGCGCCGCAACACAAATTTAATAAAAGTTAGCATTTTTTTTAATCGTACTAAAACATATTTGGTGTTACCAGAATTGTATAGAACTGCAGAATACAGATAGCATGTCATTTATACCGTAAAAATGAGCTCCACACAAGAATGGCACAAATGTGTTTTTTCACATTCCACCCAACAAACAATATATTTGTTTTTCAGTGCATTATATAGAACAGTCAATGATATCGCCAAAACGGACATCTTGTTATGCATAAAAAGAAGCCTTATGTAAATGAAAAATAAAAGACCCAACATAAAAATTGCTGTAGTAGAATGGGTTAATTACATTGAATTCTCCACATAATAGTTTCAATTTATAAGACTAAACACACAGTATGGCTTGAATTATTTATACAAAACTGATGGTTATATTTTATTTTTGGATGCTCTTAGCCATAATAGGCTATTGAAGTAGCACTTTATAGCTTCACGGCTATAAACCGTAAATGACTTACTATTGTTGATCTCCTTCATTTAGGATACTTAATTACAATGTTTCTGCTAAAATCTAATACAGCATTACTTATACAGGCAGTCCCTGGGTTATGAATGGGATAGGGCATGTAGATTTGTTCTTAAGTTGAATTTGTATGCGAGTCGGAACAGGTGTATTTATTAAATGTAACTCCAGCACAAAAAGGGGTTTTTTTTGTTTTGGATAGTGCAGGGATGGGTTTTCACATTTGTTTTGATGCCTTTGCCCCTGTTAAGAACATTTCACCTCATTTTCACCTCATGTGCTGCTGTGGCATGCTGGAACTTGTTGTTCCACAGCCACTCTCTACTATGTAGCATGAAATTACAAGTGCCAGCATGCCTCATATGTCTCCATTTGTAATTAGGGGACAGATGTAAGTTGAAACGTTGTTAATCGGGCACTACCTGTACTTGCATCCAAAATTCTAAAGCTGCATTTTCCTGTATTTGTTTGCCTTTTGCATGTGCTGCTTTTATTTTGATTTTTGATCAGTGTACATGGAGTGAGTTTTCAGAATGAAACGATAAAAAAGGATCATTTGTTTTAATGTTCTCCACAAATGTGTATACACATTGATTCAACAATATTAATCTATGACATACATAATTTGTACATATATATAAAAAAAATTATGCTTTGTACCTAAAACCTTCAATCCCTTATCAGTACAGCTGAAATGCCTTGATGGTCCTTGTGAAGCTCTTTCTTTACAAATTAAGAAAAATAACCTGCCATAACAGCACTTGTGCGGCGCAGGCAATCAATAGCCTCTGTGTTTATATGCACTGATTTATGCTTTTACCTGTAAGCCTCCTTGTTGATACCAAAAATATGACCTGTGCCTAATAAAGATACTGTTTTCCTACAAGACACATTTGCTGGTTTAAATCTTCATTACTCCTAGCCTGTAAGCTAAGACCACCTGAAGGACCACTATTTCGTTAGACCGTAATGGGCAAGAATTTGCAGAGGCAAATACTTTTTCTTTAAACATATTTATTAGGCAGGAGTGAGCAGATATACAAACAGTAATATAACCATAAGAAAGATAACAGAAAGCCCATAACTCAGGGCTTCAAGACAGAACAATGAGATTCATTTCAAAACAAGGTTGCATATTTCAAATAAAAGTGCCGACAGGCATGAATGTAGGTTAATCATAAGCAAATTCTAGTAGATCCAAAGGGAACATTATAAACCAGGTACATAGTGTCTTGATGTGAGCCAGTCTGATCATAAGGGTATGTTCACAGAGGCTAATTTCGGTGCGCATTTCGCTGCGTATTTGCGCTCTAATATGGGTGAGATGCGTGCCGAAACTACAGTAATCCATAGATTTCATAGAGAACTATGGATTACGCCTCCTCTCCCCTCTCGTACAATACGATCATATTTTACGCACGGGGAGATAAGTTACATAGTTAATACGGTTGAAAAAAGACGTGTCCATCAAGTTTGACCAAGGGTGGGGAAAATGTGGGTGAAGGGAGAGAGACAAGGACTTCAAGCCCAGCCTCCCCACTGGTTAATGCCCTGAAACCCACAAGGCAAGAACCAATATGCTCCAGTGGAGACCCTATCTCTGACCCCAGAGCCTCCACCAGCCAGGATCCAGAATTTTACATAGCTACATACGCATTCATATTCTTTAGTTTCAGGTAGTTATCTAAGCCTTTCTTGAAACTCTCTACAGTTCCTGCCGTGAACAGCTCCTCAGGCGGCTATTCCACAGATTCACGGTTCTCACAGTGAAGAACGCCCTTCTCTTCTGGAGATTGAATTCTTTTTTCTCTAGTCGAAGGGAATGTCCTTTTGTCTTTTGAGGGGGCTTTACATGAAATAATTTTTCCCCATACTTTTTGTAGGGACCATTTATATAATTATATAAATTAATCATGTCCCCCCGAAGTCGTCTTTTCTCAAGACTAAATAAGTTCAATTCTACTAACCTCTCCTCATAACTAAGATGCTCCATTCCCCTCATAAGTTTGTTTGCTCGTCTTTGTACTCTCTCTAGCTCCATTACATCTCTTCTATAAACTGGGGCCCAGAACTGAAAAGAATATTCTAATTGAGGTCGCACCAATGCTTTGTACAGCGGTAGAATTACATCCTTGTCCCGCGAGTCCATGCCTCTTTTAATACACGCCAATATCTTACTTGCATTAGAGGCAGCTGATTGACACTGAATACTGTTCTGTAGTCTATGACCTACAAGAACGCCCAGATCTTTCTCAACAAGCGATTCTCCAAGTTTTTCTCCCTCTAGGACATATGATGCCTGCAGATTATTTCTACCCAGATGCAGAACCTTACATTTATCCACATTGAACCTCATTCGTCAAGTGGATGCCCAAGCACTCAGTGTATCCAGGTCTGCTTGCAATTTATAAGCATCTTCCATAGATTGCACTACACTACATAGCTTGGTGTCATCTGCAAAAATCTAAACTGTGCTATTGATCCCCTCCACTATATCGTTAATAAATACATTAAATAAAAGAGGACCCAATACTGAGCCTTGTGGCACACCACTCACAACCGGGGACCACTCAGAGTAGGAGTCATTTACCACCACTCTCTGAGTACGATCCAGCAGCCAGGTTCTGTGTCTCAGAGATGAATGTGTTTTGGTCCGACATGTGCATATCAACCCAAAAAAAGGAGCAAAAGACCATGTGAAGATGCTAGCAGAAGTTAGTAAGATTGTGTCATTATACACGGTGAAACGAGTAATGTACAAACATAGGCTGAAAGGCCACTCTGCAAGGAAGAACCCACCAAAAGAAACATATCAAAGCCAGATGTCATATCCTGTCGCCTGACAAAATTGTTTGGCCATAATGACCATCGTTACATTTGGAGCAAAAACGGAGAAGCTTGGAAGCCTAAGAACACCATCCCAACTGTGAAACATGGGGGTGGCAGCATCATGTTGTGGGGTTGTTTTGCTGCAGCAGGGACTGGGGCACTTCACAAAATAGATGGCATCATGAGGAAAGATTATGTGGCAAAACTGAAGCAACATCTCAAGACATCAGCCAGGAAGTTAAAGCTTGGGTGGAAATGGGTCTTCCCAATGGACAATGACCCTGAAGCATACTGCCAAACTGGTTGCAAAGTGGCTTAAGTATAACCAAGTCAATGTTTTGGAGTGGCCATCACAAAGCTCCGATCTCAATCCTACTGAAAATTTATGTGCAAAGCGGAAAAGGAAGTTGCGAACAAATTTGCCAAAGACTCATTTTAGTGCATCAAAGATTAGGGACGTTCTGGGGGCGTCGAACCATATTCATAGAACTAGACACATTTATGATTCTTTGACACCAAACCTAGGCGCAGAACAGTTAGGATAGCCAGACCAGGCTGAAGGTGGTCTGCCTGAACGAGACTTGTCGTATTGGCACTACAATACGCCTGTATGTATGAACTGCATTTTATATGTTCTGTCGTGAACAGGAGGGACAGTGCTTACCCAAAAATATGATGGAATACGGAAGCCACTGGGGTACTTCAGTGCCAAACTGGATTCTGTGGTCACAGCAGAAGCTACTTGTGTGAAATCAGTAACTGCAGCAGCCTGATCACTGGACACCTCTCTGCTGCCAGATTACTTGCATCATCTAACATCACAATACTTATGTGCAGTGTATTAAATCCAGCTCCCCTTCTGCCATTCCACAATGACTATGATAGGCAAAACTCAGGGCATGATTGTGAGTGGGAAGTGAAACTTTTCTACACTCCTCCCTATCCTGTTCTGGATGAACCCCTACCAGATGCTGAGGTGACCATCTGTGTGGATGGGTTTAGATTGCAAAAACCTGAGGGAGGATTTGCTGCAAGATTTGCTGTGGCAGATGACACCTCCGTTGTTTACTCTGAATCCCTTGATCCTGGTATATATTCTGCAGAGTGCAGGGTTGCTTGGCTTGATTAAGGCATGTGAACTGTCAGAGGAAAAGACTTTGAACATATACACGGACTCCTGTTATGCTTATGAAGTCTTACATGATTTTGGCTTCATGTGGGAACACAGAGGTTTCCTGACATCCAGTGGAACAGTGGTGAAGCACGCAGATCTGATTCAAGATTTGCTTAAAAAGTTAAAATTGCCAAATGCTATAGCTGTAATAAAATGCCAAGCATATCAGCGAACCAAAGATCCTATCACTGTTGGCAACAATTAGCTGTAATAATTTTACAAAAGTCTTCAAAAGACATGCAGAATTTGAAAATGCATATTTTAAAATCCCTCCAAAATCAGGTTGGTCCACAAACAAGCTACAACTGGAGAAATGCTGGCTGCAAAGCAGAAAATGATGTTTGGAAACATAAGGATGGTCGATTGTGTGCACCCCCAGTTCTGTATTCTATTCTAGCCTATTTATCTCATCTCTCTTCTCATGCATCAAAAGGTGGAATGATTGCTAGCATAAATAAATTTTGGTTTGCAGCAGGGTTTCCACAGAGTGCAGCAGAGTGGTGTAAGAAGTGTTTGATCTGTGCTAAGCAAAATCCAGGCAAAATGACAAAATTAGAGGTAAAACATCCTGTAAAACATGACTATCCATTCCAAGCATTACACATAGACCACATCCAGCTACCCAAATGAAGGGTCTATACTGTAAGTATGTGTTTGTCTGTGTAGACATGGGTAAAGGCCTGGCCTGTTACCAAGACAACAGCACATTTGACAGCTAAAAAGTTGATATCTGAAATTGCGAGTAGATATGGTTTACCTGAAACAGTTGAGTCTGATTGAGGGACTCATTTTACAGGACAAGTATTTGCAGAAATGTTGAAAGGGTTACAAATCAACCAACACCTATACACTCCACAACACCCACAATCTTCTGGGAAAGTTGAGAGCGCTAATGGTACTAACAAAATAACTAAGATCTGTGAGCAAACAAAACTTACTTGGGCACAAGCCTTACGACTAGCTCTCTTTGCAGAGACATACCCCACGGGGGATGCATGGACTTTCACCACACGAGATATTGTTTGGCAGGGGAGCAGTCACAGGTGATTTCTTTCCTCAAGAATTAAATGGGCAGTATGGTTCTTTAATGGACTATGTTATCCAGCTTCACGGGCAACTGACTTTGCATGGAAAAGTCTTCTCTTCCTTACTAGATCTACAAGAGACTACTGGAACACATCAAAGAGACTACTGGAACACATCACCTACAACCTGGAGACTGGGTTGTGATAAGAAGATACATGAGGAGACATCTGGAACCCCGATTTGATGACCTATACCAAGTGCCGCTGACTACACCCCTATAAGTTAAGGTGGAAGGCAAGCCAAAGTGGATTCATGCGTCTCATTGTAAGAAAGTGAACTTTGATTTCGGTAATGAGCATCTGTACCAAAAGGGTGATGCCACTCAGGGAGAAGGGGACTAACCAAGTCACAATGCATGTACTGTCATGCCTGTTTCTGTGTGCCTTATATCTTCAGGCAGGCTCAGATTGGCCCACTGGGAAGTCAGTGGATTCCCCGGTGGGCCCTGAGCTCCTGTGGGCCCTGGAGGTAATCCCGCCGCTACGAGGGGCCCGACCGCAGCATCCTGCCTCGAACGTCCGGGTCCTATGTCCCTGATTCCCGGGGCTGCGCCTGTCAGGGCACTCCACTCCGCTATTCACCCTGGTAGGCCTAAGCTGTTAGGCCTTAAGCCTACCAGGCGCCGGCCTCTAGTGGTGACGTAGGCGGCGCAATGATGTCACAACATCGCACCACCTATGCCGGGCTTCTTAGAAGCGATTCGGCCTGCTGCTGGGGTTGTTTTTTTTAACTACCTAAAGGCGGGCCCTAAATGCCTGTATACTACCTAAAAGAGGCCCTAACTGCCTGTATACTACCTAAAGGCGGCCCCTAACTGCCTGCACAGTATCTAAAGGGGCCCCTAACTATCTGTATACTACCTAAAGGGGCCCCTAACTATCTGTATACTACCTAATGGGGCCCCTAACTACATGACACTATCTAAATGGGGCCCTAACTGCCTGTATACTACCTAAAGGGGTGCCCTAACTGCAATGTATACTACCTAAATGGGGGCCCTAACTGCCTGTATACTATCTAAAAGAGGCCCTAACTGCTTGCAGCCTATTTAAATGGGGGCCCTAACTACCTACAGCTTACCTAACTGGGGGCGACCACCTACCTACAGCCTAACTGAGACCTACCAACACCTACATACAGCCTAATTAACTTGGACTCACCGACACCTACCTACAGCCTACCTAACTGGGGCCCACCAACCTAACTGAGGCCTACTTATCTACCTGGGGGCTATTTACCTACCCACTCATGGCTCGGTACCCACTAACCTACCTGGGGCTGGCCTACCAACTTATCCAGCGGGGGTCTACCTACCTAAATAGGGCCTATCTAGTTACCTGGGGCCTTGCCCATTTGCCTACCTATCTAGGGTCTTGCCTACCTACCTGGTAATATAATTGTGAGGAGAGCAGCCCATTGCTGTAGCATAAACTCCAGGGGGTTACTCCTCTCCTCACCTTCCAACCCGCTAGGAGAATGTGCCTCTAAGTTATGGCTTATACCCACTCTCCCACCCCGTGGAAGTTTGTACAGAGGTGGAAATAGGTAAAGAGGTGCTGGAAAAGTGAGGATTCTAAGATATTTGTGTGTAAATTCTGCAGTGATGAGTGGTGGCCGGGACAAGTCCTCATGGCGGTGTGGAACGGATGGAGAAGAAAAAGGAAAAAGAACGACTCATGAGAGAAGAGAACGACTCATCAGAGATGACGTCTCCTGTGAGTCCCTGACATCAGGGGTTATTTTGCTTCTCTATATTGGATCAGTGCTGTATTCACTGTAATGTGATCTGAGCTGGTGTCAGACCAATATGTGGTCTCCATGTGGCAGTGTTGTAGGTTATAGCACCGCTAGTATAGTGGCAGCGTACATTTGTCCCTGATTGTAAAAGTGAGGGAACACCTGACCCTGTGATTAGGAGTTACACTTTTACTTTCTTGCTGGTGTTTATAGTGATCTTTATTTTAGAAGGTGGTGAGATGCGTGTCCAAGGGAAACGTGGAGGGGGATATTGTATGTGGGCTGGTGGGGGATTGGATGGAGCTACTTAGCCATGTGTCTATGATATGTTAGACTGTGACAGATGTGTGAGACAGACATGTGAGATAGACAGACAGATATGTGACTCACTTGGTATTGTGTAGTACACTTTACAGTTCTGTTTTTCACACTCTATTATGTGGTAAAATGGTCGCATTTATGTCTGAGAAGCCGGTAATATTTTCATGTACAGTAGCTGTAGGCTGGGCCCCCAAGGTCAACTCCCATGTGGGCCCCAGACCCCCCAGTCCAACACTGTCTTTAGGTACAGGTGGAAGGAGAAAAGCAGAAGAACTCCATCCGGCTTCTACATCAGCAAACTGCCAAACAACTGAATACAACTGACTGTTGGATCTGCTCACATATCCCTGTCACTCACAAGGGTATCCCGTTACTAGGTGTCCCAATATCTATGAATGATCTAAATCTCACAGATTATAGTCATGATATAGTTATGATATCCAATAGAGGTAGACCACACAACTCATAATGCTCTCTCAGAACAAGGAATAGCTTTCGAAATTGTTGGTATGACCTCTACACCTACTATATGTTTACATTCTATGTATGTGAATCCCATAGCCAAGATACAAGGTCATCTGGTCAGTCTATTCAAGGTACATGTGGGAGAAACAGATTGTAGAAATACTACTATAACATTCATTATGGAATATACGAATGTGTCCTTTGAAACATAACCATTACAATAGCTAGAGTTTTTGTCCTACTATGACAGCTGCCTGTCCTGGAGAGACAGATAAGGATGACTGGAGTTGTCATACTCAAGCGCATAATGACATGGTATGGTTTCATAGGTGGTTGGGAAATCATGGTAAGATAACTCCAAAGGTACTAAAGAAAGGTAGCACTTCAGAATAGAATGGCCCTAGATTATCTGTTAGCCATAGAAGGTGGAATTTGTGCTATCATAGGTGAACAGTGTTGCACCGGGATAGAAGATTCACACGACCCCATAGAGGCACACGTGAATAAAGTAAAAGAATTACAGAAAAAAGCTAGAGAAGATGGAATTTTTTGATGGGTTCTATTGGTGTATGATTTAAAAACATGCTTTCAGACCTCCTAAAACCCATAGTGATAGTGATAGGATTGGTTCTAATACTTCTAATTGCTTGGAAATTATTAATACTTTGTATTTCTCGTTGCAGTAAAGGGATTGACATAACCGATCCCTAAGGAGAATTCCAACAGCCTCAGAGATGACCGTCTACTAGCCTTGCTCAACTACCTGCCTTTCCAACCAATATACTGATGCTTCTACCCTGTTTGTCACTGCATTCAGTATAGAATACCCATTCAGTACAGAATACAACATAAAATAATAGCTTGGTCTATAACCGAACCTGGTCTCTGCAATCTGCTGATGATCTTAGATTAAATGTCTCGATCATCCAAACCTCCTTTGCCTGTAGATTTTTCTAATTTATTATATCTTTTCATGGGACAACACTGAAGATATGACATTTTAATAAAATATAAAGTAGTCAGTGTACAGCTGTTGTATCAGTGTGAATTTGGTGTGCCCTCAAAATAACTCAACACACATCCATCAATGTCTAAACTGCTGGCAACAAAAGTGAGTACAAAGTGAAAATTAGTAAATTGTGTCCAAAGTTTCAATATTTTGTGTGGCGACCATTATTTTCCAGCACTGCCTTAACTCTCTTGGGCATGGAGTTTGCTATAGCTTTACAGGTTGCCACTAGAATTCTCTTCCATTCCTCCATGACGACATCTCGGAGCTGGTGGACGTTAGGCTATGTTCACACAGCATACTTTCGGCACGCATTTTGCTGCGTATTTGCGCTCTAATTCGGGCGTGATGTGTGCCGAACGTACGGTAAGCCATAGTTCGCATAGAGATTACGCCTCGCCCCGCCTTTCCCCCGCACGTACAATACGATTGTATTGTACATGCATGGAGATACGTGACATGTCAATTATTCGTGCCGAGTACGCGCCACGAGTAATGCAGGTCTATAGGGCCGGCGGGCTGCTGCCCCTCCCCCCAGCGCCACTGGTGTATGCGCCGCAATACATAGTGTGAACATACTCATAGAGACATTGCGTTCCTCCACCTTCCGTTTAAGGTTGACCCACAGATGCTAAATGGGGTTTAGGTCTGGGGTTTTAAGTCCAGCAACTTTACCCTTATTTTCTTTAGCAAAGCAGTGGTTGTCTTGGAGGTGTATTTGAGGTCATTGTCATGTTGGACTATTGCTCTGTGGTCCAATTTCTGAAGTGAGGGGATCATATTCTGCTTCACCCGCTAACACCCGGCAGTAACAGCGCCGACGGGTGGCTCCGCCCGCTGGCGCTGTTTAACTCATCAGACACCGCGGCAAAGATGGCCACGGCGTCTGAATGAACGCCGATCGGTGCCGTGCACCGATCGTTATGGTCATCGGCAGCGGCGCAGCATAGATCCGCCGACCGGGCATGGTGGTGGGTAGCCTTGTGAAGGCTCCCGTCACTTACCCTGGTCGGTTTGCCCCACTTCCGTCCGCAGACAGGAAGTGGGGAAACCGCCATCTTTGTACACCCTAATGCATGGCCTATGCAATGCATTAGGTTGTATTAACAATCGCACCCCCTAGTGGTCAAGCGCCATAGGGGGACTAAATGTTACAGTAAAAAAAAAAAAAAAAATAAACTTTTAAAGTACAAAAAAAAAAAGTATTAAAAGTTTGAATCACCCCCCCTTTGCCCATTTTACAAATAAAATAATTAAAATAATAAAAAAGTTACACATATTTGGTATCACCGCATCCGAAAAAGTCCGATCTATAAAAATATAACATCATTTATCCCGTACGCTGAACACCGTAGAAGAAAAAAAATTTCCAAACGCCAAAATTGCGTTTTTTGGTCATTTTACGTCACTCAAAAAATGGAATAAAAGTGATCAAAAAAATCGCATGCATTCCAAACTGATAGTGATAAAAAGTACACTTCAGCCCGCAAAAAATGCCCCGTCACTGACGTCCGTAGGTGTTGGTACAAAAAAGCTATTGATCGCACAAAATGGCGCCGTGGCGCAAATTTCAAATATAGAAAATGTTTGGAATTTTTTTACGGTACCAAAACAAAACGGAAACCCTACATGTTTGGTATTGCCGGATGCGTAACAACCTGTAGAATACAGATAACACATTATATTTACCGAAGATTGAACGCCGTAAAAGCAAAACCCCCGCAAACATGGCGAAAATACATTTTTTTTCACAATTTGTCCCACTTGGAATTTTTTTGCGGTTTCCCAGTATATTCTATAGTATAGTGAATAACACCATTAGAAAGTACATCTTGTCCCGCAAAATAAAAGCCCTCATGTGTCTATGTACGTGGAAAAATGAAAAAGTTTTGGCTCTGTAACGGCGAGGAGGTAAAAACGAACGTGTCACAAAAAAAAAAAACGCCTGGTCCTTAAGGGGTTAATGCCTTGATTCAGGGTATTCTCTTAGTAAACCTCTTATTAACCATTCTTCATAGACAAAAATCATCAAGGCATATATTGTATCCCAAAAATTTATATATACTTTTTCAAGGCTTATAACAGCAACTTTTACAGCTTTAGATAGACATAAAAACCTGAAGGTACATCGGCATACATAGTCCTTCTTTCCTGGTTCACAACAGAGCTAATGCGCAGTCTTCCTTGTGACGTTTCAGAATGAAAATATTCCTTTTTCAAGCATGCGCAGTCTACATTAAGTCCTGTTTTTTGATTGTATCAAATACTTATTTCATGCAATAAAATGCTAATTAATTATTTTAAAATCAAACAATATGATTTTCATGATTTTTTTAGATACTGTCTCTCACAGTTGAAGTGTACCTATGATAAAAATGACAGCCCTCTCTATTCTTTGCAGGCGGGAAAACTTGCAAAATCGCCAGTGTATCAAATACTTATTTGCCTCAAGGTACATATATTATAATATATATAATATATGTACGGTAGGGAAAATAAGTATATATGTACATAGATAACTATACATTGTTACAACAAATTAGTATATTATTCTTGATTTTTTTTTATTTTATACAAGAGTAATTATATTATTTTTTATATTTTTGGTTCAAAGGCTGCCAGTAAACATTTCATTAAAGGTGCTTCGGAGAGTGAAATTAATGAGTTGGATGCTTTTATGTCATCACATCAGGGTATATGGCTTGTTTTTTTTGAAGATATTTTTATCTTTTTTATAAAAATCAAATGCTAAAAAATGTATTTTTTATTGTAATATTTTACAGTTATCTGACATTTCTAGCAGTTCTTTAAAGGAATATGTTCCTTTTGACACTTTACAAGAGAAGGATGAGGTAAAAGAAAATTTTCTAAGGGGATGCTTACATGATAGAACTCTGAATTCAGCGCTTGTAAGCACAAAATTTCAGTGAGGAGACAACGCAAACTGCCTCAAGCAGATTTCTGCCTCCGATACTTTAGCATTTGTCGGCGCGTAAATGAGTCGAAGAATTGATATGATAATTTTTTGTAGGCATGGACAGAATGCACCAAAAAATATTAAACGACGTGGGTTTTACATAGCAGTTTATGGCAATTGTTCTACAGGCGTTTTGGATCTTTATTTAGGAACGTATTGGGCACGCATTACGCTCCAAAATGAGTGTTCAAAAACATTGTGTGACTATACCCTAACGCTAGGTATACACAGCAATTTGAAAGTGCTTCAAAAAATCCGATGGCACATTACTGGACTGCATTGCGTTTTTTTAGCGCAGTTTTTTTTGCACAATTTTTTTGCACAAAAACCCGCAGTCAGATTTCGGTTTCCCAGCTGCCCAGTACATGGGCTGCATGGGAATCAGACGGCAGTCCGCCGGAATATACATGTTTTATATTTCACCGGACGGTTTTAGATTTCGGAAACTCTCAGTAAAAAATCTGTGCTCTGTAGACTACATCACAGATTTTCTAATGAGGGCCACACAGCGCAGGGTATGGTCGGATTTTTGACGGATTCCAAATACTAAATCCACTGAAAAACTGACCAAAATCCAGTGCAGTGTAGACATAGCCTAAGGCTTTTTTATTCTACATTAATGTTTCCAATGAAAATATCACTTTCTATGAATGTTGAGGTGTCATCTGCTAGGATAAAAAAACAAACAAATTTGAGTAAAACATATATAAAAAGTTTTGTTACATGTAATTTGAAGAATAACTTTTTTTATTTATTTCCTCTAGGAATTATAAGAGTTAAAAAAAGGACTTCGAACACGTCATTCATTGTCATGATTGTACTCACTTGACATATCATGTATGTGACCCCCCTCAAATGTACAGCGCCATGGAATCAATGGCGCTTTAAAATAAATGTTGATAATAATAATAATAATAACACATTTGAAGGCAGCACATCCAGGGAACCATTTTTGCTGTACCAAAATGGACTGACCGCGAAGAGCCTCTGGGACCCGAATAAGACCCAGATAACCGTCTCCTAAACAAGTATTGGTGCCGTTGCCAACATTGCAAGCTAATGAAAACAGTCACCAAATCGACATGCTGTAGAGAGATAGAAGAGATGACCAATATTTTGGAGAAGGGAATTGACTGTATTACTCAGCAAGAGAATTTCCCTAATGCTTGGATCCCAAAGACCGTTATCATATCACTACAATTACAGCCATAGGTCGAAGACAATCAATGGATCCTAAGGACCCACGGCAATCTTTTTTTAATACATCTTGCAATTCCAATTTGCAATGATAAAATATATAACCTTTGTCCTTTTCATTTCTTAGTAGATGTCTAAGACTGTCAGCCTATCATTCATTCACATCCTGGATATACGGCTATTTAAGCAAATGCTGTCAACATCTCATCCCTTCCTTTATTGTTTTTAAAATCAGAACCAAATTTCTATATCTTAATGGTAATTAAACTGGTTTTCAATACTTCTAGGATGTCCCATGGTCCGAAACCACTCCGGTGGTACTAGGAGCCGTACGCTCCATGACCTATTCTTCAGTCATCCCTTGACTCCGCTTCATTTTATCCCATACATTACTCTTTCGTCCCCTGAAGAGACCACGGTGGGTCGAAATATGTTGGGACATTGCATGGGACACTGTATGAGAACTGCGTAAGGGTAAGAAGGGAGTGTGTAGTGAGGGTCTTTTGCATCCTTGTGGGGTCGGCCTTTTCGGGGCGGGGGCTCCGCATACTTTATAGGTGCAAGGACCGCCAGGGATCCATCTAGGAGAAGGTACTCTTTTACTGATGGCACCTTTGTTTTTTGTATGTGTGTTCTGGTTATGATATTTCGAGCATACGTCCATTTGGAATACTTTGAGTGCTCAGCCGCACCTTTTTTTAAATTGTGAAGTAAAAGTTATATTTTATATTACACAAAATTAGCATATGCACTTCATCTTTTCTGTGTTTTCTTTTTAGTGCGTGATGGAGTAATTACTCGATGTCATTTATGTAATCGGGATTAGTTTCTCAAGTGACAGGTAACAATAGAGTAGGACCACCAGCTTTCAGATCCCGTTGATAGTCAGGGGTGGCTTAAACAGTTTTGATCAAAACGTGTGAACTACGTTTTTTTTTTTCATGTATTGTAGATAGCATAAATGCTTCTTTAGAGGTTTCCATGTATAATACGACAAGTCTGGCTCAGGCACCACATTTGACTTGGTCTGGATGTGTTAACTGTTCTGCGCCTAGATTTGGCGTCAAAGAATCATAAATGTGTCTAATCCTTTGAATGTGGTGCGACGGCACCAAAACACCCCAAATCTTTGGCGCATTAAAAAGTGTCACTCCTGCGCTTATCACGCCAAAGTTTGGAATGTGATTGTTCATACATCTATAGAAAAGGTCTACTAAAGCTTTTTGATGCCAGAGAACTGGCGCACCCCCATTCATACATACCCTTTGTATCTATTGAGTTACATAATCTAAATGGTAATGCCCATGTCCTTTCAATCAGTAAATCCAATCCCAAAAAATATCATTTCAGATCACAACACTACTTCCTGAAAGCATTTTTAATATTTTATTTTTTTCTGAAAATAATTGAAATAATATTGAAAGGATAAACTATTTAAATGTTGTATAAGGTAGACAGGTAAAGGTTGAATACATATGCATAAATACATATACATAAATGAATATATGCTTAGGATTAAGTTTTCTCAAAGAACATTGCCATAGTGCCCGTAAGCAACCTTCACCACACAGCTGATCGCTTCTTCACATAGAAAAGACAATGCCACCAGGCTACTGTACAAGTTTGTATTAGCTCAACACGTGACCAGTGTATCCCACGGTAGGCCACAAGCTCTAGTAAGTATTTTATACTGTATGCGCGTCAATAATGACGCACATACAGTGTAATCTATGCCAGAACAGGCAGCCGACAGCTATATACAGTATTACTTGCCCTGTTGGCTGCTCCTAGAGTAATCGACTCAGCACAATGTATTGACATCATGACACCACCTAAACCAATTCCCTGCTGGTATCGAAAAGTCTCAGGTGGAGTGATTGCATCACATCACCTGTGCTAGACACCGAATCCAGAAGAGCCTTGTTAAGCATGTAAACTGGAAGATGTTTTTTCATTTTAATTAGTGAATATAATATGTACCTAAAAGTAAGGTGCACATATACTGTATACTTACCAACTACTGTATGGTGGAGATGCAATATGAAAAAAATTAGAGGATCGCTCACCACCTGAAGTTAAGAGTGCTCTTGGCTCTTTCTAATGCTGAGGGTGTATGCCACCTAGGTGTCAGTCTTAAGCCTGAATAAAGCTTATAAACTTTCAAAATACTTGATCTCTAGCATGTCTTTAAAACCTCTCAGCTTTATTGTAGAAAAATAAGTATACAGAAGGTAAAACAGAGTGTGCGCATATGACTATGCGTTTCCAACCAACTTGTTTTTTTTTTCACAGTACTAACCACGACACACTCCCTTCATTAAAAACAAGAAACTTATGGGAAAAAAGTGAGTTTTAGACCAAAACCATTTCATACATGTGGCCCAAAGTGAGAACCAATCAGGAATGATTGTTATTTAACCCCTTTTCAGCCTAACACAATATCATTCTTTTTGACATAGTGCACGACTGTGTGTAAATATACGCATATAAATCAATGTTGTTTTTTAACAAATGTTACTTAATAAAAGGGTTACTTTGATACACAAGCATGAGATCATTTCTAAAATTTAAACCGTGAGACATTCTGGTATCCAAATTAAGGAACCAGTATGTCTCATGGATTTTAACTGTTTTGCTCCAGCCGCCTTCTCTCTGTGGTTTAGTTACTGCCTCAATCCCATAGCAAGGGAAATAAATTTCTCTGATGTTCTTACACAAAATGTTTAACCGTACCAGATTTAAAGGTTTATTTTTTGTGCCCAAAATGTGTTCCATTATGTGGGTTTTTATTTTATGTGTAGTACAACCTACTTACAGTGGGTAAAAAAAAGTATTTAGTCAGCCAGCAATTGTGCAAGTTTTCCCACTTAAAAAGATGAGAGGCCTGTAATTGACATCATAGGTAGACCTCAAATATGAGAGACAAAATGAGAAAACAAATCCGGAAAATCCCACTGTCTGATTTGGAAAGAATTTATTTGCAAATTATGGTGGAAAATAAGTATATGGTCACCTACAAACAAGCAAGATTTCTGGCTCGCACAGACCTGTAAACTCTCCTTTAAGAGGCTCCTTTGTCCTTCACCTGTAGTAATGGCACCTGTTAGAACTTGTTATCAGTATAAAAGACACCTGTCCACAACCTCAAACAGTCACACTCCAAACTCCGCTATGGTGAAGACCAAAGAGCTGTACATATTTGACACCTAAATCCAGGATTTAGCTAAAGAAGCCTCATGTCTGAGAATAGATGAACAGCGAAAAAATATTTTTTAATGCTATTAAATTGCTTTCTGTATTTTGTTGAAAACACTATTCACAACATTGTGCTATTGGTTTCTTTTGGAGGGTTGCCTTGCAATAGGGTTTTATGGTTTTTTTGTGCTACATAAAATATTTTTTTTCTAACTTTTTAAGTTCCAACCCGAAGTCTTGTTGTAGAATGAATGCGCTTTTTGTTCTTATAAGATCACCTACAGGTATGGCTGATGTCACATATCTAGGGTGACTACTAGAAGCTTTTAAAAGCGTGTTACCTGCTCCTAGCTTAGAATAAATAGAAGTAATGATTTTATGTCTGCTGACATCTCCTGTTAATTAAATATCAAAAGGTGAGATTTCATTATCATTTATAGTATTGTTAATTTTAAAACTGCCTAGATCGATATTAATATAGTATATGAACTTCTGAAGAGTTGGTATGTCTTCATTCTACACTATTAGAATAAGAATATCGTCAATATAGCGTGCATACCATAATACATGATGACTCACCAAAAATTGCAGGCGTTTCCTACCAGGCCATATATATATATATATATTATATATATATATATATATATATATATATATATACACTCACCGGCCACTTTATTAGGTACACCATGCTAGTAACGGGTTGGACCCCCTTTGCCTTCAGAACTGCCTCAATTCTTCGTGGCATAGATTCCACAAGGTGTTGCAACGATGCTCAATTGGTACCAAGGGGCCCAAAGAGTGCCAAGAAAATATTCCCCACACCATGACACCACCACCACCAGCCTGAACCGTTGATACAAGGCAGGATGGATCCATGCTTTCATGTTGTTGACGCCAAATTCTGACCCTACCATCCGAATGTCGCAGCAGAAGTCGAGACTCATCAGACCAGGCAACGTTTTTCCAATCTTCTACTGTCCAATTTCGATGAGCTTGGGCAAATTGGAGCCTCAGTTTCCTGTTCTTAGCTGAAAGGAGTGGACCCGGTGTGGTCTTCTGCTGCTGTAGCCCATCTGCCCAAAAGTTCGCCGTACTGTGCGTTCAGAGATGCTCTTCTGCCTACCTTGGTTGTAACAGGTGGCTATTTGAGTCACTGTTGCCTTTCTATCAGCTCGAACCAGTCGGGCCCATTCTCCTTTGCCCCTCGGGCATCAACAAGGCATTTCCGCCCACAGGACTGCCGCTCACTGGATGTTTTTTCTTTTTCGGAACCCATTCTCTGTAAACCCTAGAGACGGTTGTGCGTGAAAATCCCAGGAGATCAGCAGTTTTGAAATACTCAGACCAGCCCTTCTGGCACCAACAACCATGCCCAACGTTCAAAGGCACTCAAATCACCTTTCTTCCCCATACTGATGCTCGGTTTGAACTGCAGGAGATTGTCTTGACCATGTTACATGCCTAAATGCACTGAGTTGCCGCCATGTGATTGGCCTGATTAGAAATTAAGTGTTAACAAAGCAGTTGGACAGGTGTACCTAATAAAGTGGCCGGTGAGTGTAATATATATATATATATATATATATATATATATATATATTCGTTATTATATGCCACCCCAACCAATTGGAATTTATTATCAAAAATTTTAAAAAATGTGTTTCAGGAGAAATGATATAGTAATAAATATGAATTGTTGTACCACTTTATCATACCAGCTGTATTTGGACAAATGATGTTGCACAGCAATGCAAGCCAATTCGTGTGGTATGCAGGAATACAGTCCTACCACATCACAGGTAACCCATTTAAAACCCTGGTTCCAACCAAAGTCCTCAAATTTGTGTAGGGCAGATATAATGTCCCTCAGATATCCATGAGTTCCTTGGAACAAAGGTTGGAGCAAACCGTCCACCCACACACTTAATAAAACTCCCAAGGATTTTATCCCCAATACAATATGGTGGAGATGAATAACTAGCTACTACAGGGAGACAATATACCTATCTACTACGGTGTGGATGTCTACCTACCTACCACAGGGAGACTATATACCTATGTACTATGGTGAGGATGCATACCTATATACAGTTGAAACCAGAAGATTACATACACTATATAAAAACACACATGCGCATGTTTTTCTCACAATCTGACATGAAATCAGAATAAACCTTACCTATTTTAGGACAATTAGGATTACCAAAATTAATTATATTTGACAAATACCAGCATAATGAGGAGAGAGAATTTTGAAGGCATTTTTATTACTTTCTGCAAAGTCAAAAGTTTACAAACACTAGGATCACTATGTCTTTAAACGATTTGGGACAGCCCCAATGATGATGTCATGTCTTTGGAAGCTTCTGATTCAGGTTTGTTGGCAACATCTGAGTTAGAGACACCATGTGGATGTATTTTAGTTAAAAAAAACACTCCAATTCTTTGGGGCTTGTTAACAGCTCAATGGCTGAACAAACATGAACCCAGTAGCTAGCAACTTTGCCATTTTTTGCTGACTGGGAAAAAGATCACATGTGCAGCTAATTGCTAGAGCAAGATGAAAAACTGCACACCAACTTTAACACCTATTCACACCAGCATGCAGAAAAGCCGCAGTATAATCATGGGAGATTGCACAGATGCAAAATAACCCAAAAAACAATCATCATACAACCTCAGGGCATGAGGGGGGTGGTTGCCGGTACTACAATTGCATATAAAAAGGCGATACAAAAGTGTGCCATAAATATAGATACGTGGGTACACAATGCTGGCTTTCAACCCATTAGTGACACCCATACTATTAGACCAGGCGGGCTGCCCAGCACTTTCTAAGTGTCCAACACAACACTGGCACACTCTGCTCCCCAGCACTGTTGGGCAAATAAAAAAGGGCATACTGGAAAAATATTAAATATTGCAATATATGTCCATTAACAGTGTCCTACCTATTCTGAGATATTCCCTCTTGTATGGGCTGCATCAGATCCTCAGATCGCTATAGCTACAGACCTGTTCAATCTCTCTTGATAGGCTGCCAGCATGGTTGCTATAGCCACAGGCCTGGCTGCCACTGCAGCCTAGTAGAAGCCAGTAAACACAACCCTGAATTCAAAGTGAAATCAAGAAAACAGGACTAAGGTAAGATGAATCAACGTAGTGAGACAACCCCTTTAAGGATAACCAATTCAATGTTTTGGAGTGGCCATCACAAAGCCCTGATCTCAATCCTATCGAAAATGTATGGGAAAGCTGAAAAGGCATGTGCGAGCAAGGTGACCTACACACATGGCTCACTTACACCAGTCCTGTCAGGAGGAATGGTCCAAAATTCCTACCAACTAGTGTGAGAAGCTTGTGGAAGGATATCCAAAACATTTAACCCAAGTCATACAGTTTAAGCGCAATGCTACCAAATACTAATGAAATGTATGTAAACTTTTGACTTTGAAGAAAGTAATAAAAATGCCCTAAAAAATCTTTCTCTCATTATTCTGGCATTTGGCAAATATAAATAATTTTGGTTCCTAATTGACCTAAAATGGGTAAGGTTTATTCTGACTTCATGCCAGATAGTGAGAAAAACATGCATATGTGTCATTTTATATAGTGTATGTAAACTTCTGGCTTCAATTGTATCTAGCTACTACAGTGACCTATACCTATCTACTAGGGTGGGGATGTTTACCTACCAATTGAAGGGAGACTATATACCAACAGACTAGGGTGAAGATGCCTAACTAGCTAATACAGAGAGCCTATATACCTACTGATGAGGATGCATACCGAATTGATCAAAACTATATAGCTACCTACAATGGTGGACAATATACCTAACAACTAGGTTGAAGAATAAGTCGGAAGTGATGTAAAAGGGATGAAAGCTGCACGTCTGTTGGTTGCTATGGGCAACACAGTCTGTCTTACTGCTAGAAAGTGTTGGAGAATGACTTCCCTTTGGAACACTTTTAGGAACACTGGCAGCATGATAGTCTAGGTTGCGCGTAGCAGCCGAGCTCACATGTGAACCCAAACATCAGTTCACAGGTTATAAATCATAAGCGATGTAGAAGGGATGAGAGCTGCACACCTGATGGTTGCTTTAGATACCAAAGTCTGTCTTACTGCTAGAAAGTGTTGGAAAATGAGTTCCCTTTAACACGCAACGTTGCCCATAGCAACCAACCAAAAGAAATATCAACGATGCAGCTACTTATTGGCTGCAGCGGTTACCAGCCATTGCAGTGACATTAGACAATGGCACATGACCATTGCAGGGGCCGGAGCTAGAAGCAGTAATATATGTTCCTTTGCAAACCTTTAATTCTTGACAAACTGGAACATATGTAACTGCTGATATAAGATTGTATACCATGGGAGACATAATCAGTGCACAATAACAATTATGAGTAGAAATACATATTAAATAATATTTGCAGAGAAGACCACCGTATTGAAGATTTGCAGGTTATGGTCTTAATGGGACATTTTAAGACACAGTGGGAGAGGAAGGAATGGGAATATAAGTTAATTCAAAAATGTAAAACTCTGCAAAATGGACTTAACATTCATCCCAGCTTCATGTCATACTATATGTGAACTGTGAGGGTCACAAATCACACCTGATATCATACAGATAAGAGTAAGAATTACTGATCCCTCCAGTCACGCCTCACAAGTTTCCAGATTGTTTATTCCTTTACCTGTTGTAAATGACTTCTCTACTTACAGCATTTTGTTATTTTTAAAGATTCTAAGTTTCTTAGAAGGTAAATGTCTTTTGTGTATAAATATTTAACATCATGTCTGAAGAAGAGAGCTAGTACTCTCGAAAGCTCACCATCAAATATACTCAGCTAGCCTGAAAAAGGTATCGCATGATTTCTTCACTCTTCTAATGTTTGCAAGACATACTTCAATAAAGCTCAATTTATGCACTTTAAAAAAATGTCCATACATTATTTTACAGATCACAGCAGGGAATTCAGATGATACCAGCTTCGATCTATACTTCTGTGCACACAGCCAGTCAGGAGTAAATACCACTTTAAGAAATTATTCAGGGCTTGTGCGCATGCTCTGAATCATTTCTCATAGCTAAAGAGCCAGTAAATAGATGAAGAGGAGATAGGGAATGCACATGCGCAAATTAGCGCACTCTTGAGTCTCCGACCTGCAGTGACAAGCTGCTGAGGATACCAGCTCCAACAGCCTATGAGGGAAAAACAGAAGGTCGGTGGTTACAGAAACCAGAGGAGCCGATGCAACCCATACCTATAAGAATGCTAACAATTACTAGGAGATTTTTAATGAAGACATATTGCAAAGTAACTTGTTTTTGAAAGATCTTTAGATTAAAAACCAATCGTTGTAGTGAGGCAGCACCTTTAAGTGACCAATATAGTCACATAAGTCACATATTGTTTACACACATATACTTAAAGGAAAACTGTCACAGGAAAATGATAGAGGGAGAGGAGCTGAGCTCTGTGATATATATATATATATATATATATATATATATATATATATATTTGTATGATTTAGAGCAGAATCTGAGTAAAAAGCAGGGAAAATACTGATCAGATTATTTAAAAGACAGTGCAAGTATTGCTTACCTCACCCACATATAGTGATTGACAGTTTGCTTTGTACACACACTGATGCAGAGAAAGCTGTCACACGATGTAAGTGGGTAGGGTCAGCAGGACTCTCATGGCTCTTAAGGAGTCCGGTCAGAATATTCTTTGCTTTTTACTCAGAAATCAAGCTTCAAATCATATAAACCTATATATCATAGAGCTCAGCTTTTCTCCCTCTATCAAATCCTGCTCTCAGATAGTGCAGAATAAACCACCTGACAGGTTCACTTTAAGGGGGTTGCCCAGGTAAGTTTAATACAAGATTCTGGTGCCATGATAAAATAAAAAAAGCTTATACTCAGCTCTCCTTTAACTGCTGTCTCCAACAGTGGTTGGTTTACTTCTGGCTCCGGCCCCTGCAGTGGTCATGTGCAGATGTCACTGTAATGGCTGGTAACCGCTGCAGCCCATATGTAGCTGCATCATTGATGTTTCTTTTGGCTGTAGTAAACAGAAGACCGTCAGAGACAACAAAGCAGTGACAGCACTGGATACGAGGAGAGAGGAGAGGTAAGTATAAGCTTTTTTATTCTATCCCAGAACCAATATCCTGAAGATGCTGAATTAAATTTATCTGGACAACCACTTTCATCTTCCCTAGTAGTTAACATATATTGTAAGCTACTGTTATAAAGTTCCATGGCTGAAGCAGCAAAGAAGCACCAAACAAAAAGGGACACACCAACACTGAATGAATGTTTTGTTTGCTAACAGAACATTTTGAAGTCATATGCTTTTGAGACTACGTAGGTCTCCTGACCAGGCTTGTTGCCAATAATAATTAAGCAGCACCTGTAGCAGCACCAATACGTAAGCACAGAAATGTTTCCTGTGTATCCATAACCATTTTCTTACTTAAAGGGAATTACTAAGGTCACAACAGGCATTAGAACTTAAAGGAGTTGTCTCACTACAAAGATTGCTTTTTATATTAAAGAAAGATCTTCCAAAAAGAAGTCACTTTGCAATGTGTGTCTATTAACAGTGTCTTACCTATTCCTAGATATCCCTTCTTGTATGGGCTGCATCAGCTACTCAGGTCACTCTAGCTATGAATTGTTTGATCTCTTCTGATAGGCTGACAGCACTGGTTGCTATAGCTACAGACCTGGTGTCCTCAGCACCTCGTCACTGCAGGCCAGTAGCAGCCAGTAAAAACTCCCTTGAATTCAAACATGAAACCCAGAAAACAGGACTGAGGTAAGATGAATTGATGTAGTGAGACAACCTGTTTAACGTTCACACTCTTCTTAGCAATCTGTTTACAGGATGGGATTATTTATTGTTATTTATTTTGTAGCAAAATTAATTTCCAGGGTGCTGTAATATGAAATACAGAGGGATGTAAATGTATAACATTTATAAACAGTAACAAT
Source organism: Phyllomedusa bahiana (assembly GCA_025379985.1). Taxonomy (NCBI): domain Eukaryota; kingdom Metazoa; phylum Chordata; class Amphibia; order Anura; family Hylidae; genus Phyllomedusa; species Phyllomedusa bahiana. The sequence goes on along the minus strand of JAODAL010041539.1, from coordinate 1,402 downwards.
TCACAAGTACAATTAACATGAGCTTATCGAGTGGCCGACTGCCTGAAAGGATGGGGGCTCTGCCTATGAACGCCTACAGCCTCCAAAGGAAAGGTTTGAATGAGGGCAGAAATTGATTAGACAGTTGCGCAGTGGAGACTAGAGATGAGCGAAACGATTCGAACGGAGTGGAATTCGTTTAGAATTTCAGGAAAAATTAGATTCTGAACGAAGCCGAATATCCTGGCGATTTGTGGCAACGAATCGTTTTTTTCTAAAATGGCCACAAGCTCATAGCGTGACATGGGGCAAAGAACTATGGGAGAAAGAAAGGAAGATCCTCAATGCGATGACATGCAGCCAATCAGCAGTCAGCCAGCTTCTGTGATGTCACAGACCTATAAATAGGGCAGCCCTGTTAAATTCTGCCACTTGTCATTGTGTCTCTTATGCACAAGCATCTCTCTGTAGCAGCCCTAGATTGCACTCTGAAATACCTTTCAAATACACAGATGTGTGTCATATACACATCTGTTCCTGAACCAGCGTTTTTTTATTTTGGGATATTGCAATCTGTGGCAAAGAGTTAATTTTTTTCACTTATTGTGGGGAACTCTGTGTCAAATCCAGTGTGTGTATTTCTGCCCTGCACACATCTGAAATCCATTCAGTTCAGTCGGTAGGGAACACAGAAGACATGCAAATATCCCATTTACTGGTCATCTCTGTTTTGGATCAACTCCTGTTTGTTTTTGGCTTTAGCAATTCTGATGGATTATTGTCCGTTTGAAAGCAGACACTGACGGATGAAGGAAGGGCAAAATGATCAGAGATGTCAACGCAAAATTACTGCCGACACCCTCTCCACTCTTTCAGCGTTTAACCCCTTAAGGACCCAGCCTGTTTTGACCTTCCTGACACAGCCCTTTTTTTGAAATCTGGCATATGTCACTTTATGTGAGAATAACTTTTTGACACTTTTACATATTCAAGTGATTCAGAGATTGTTTTCTCGTGACAAATTGTGCTTTAAGTTAGTAAGAAATTTTTATCCATACAATCCTTGTTTGTGTTGAAAAATATCAAAATTTCATGAAAATTTAGAAAAATTTGTGATTTTTGAAACTTGCAAAATTTCTGCGTGCCCAAGACAGAATAATTATTCCCCCCAAAATAGTTTTATAACTAGCATCTACCATATGTCCACTATAGGTTGGCATCATTTTCTAAATGTTTTTTTTTTTTACAACATTAGGGGGCTTAGAAACTTAGTAGTAATTTCTCACATTTTCAAGAAAATTTGCAATATACATTTTTTAGGGGGCCACTCCAGTTCTGACGTGGCTTTGAGGGGCCTGCATGTTAGATACCCCCATAAGTGACACCATCTGAGAAACTAGACCCCTTAACGTATTTACAACAC
>JAODAL010041538.1:0-35775 GCA_025379985.1 Phyllomedusa bahiana | reverse complement strand
CTCTACCCCCACTTTACTATCTCCTCCCCCACTGATAGCTTCTTTCTTGTGTGTTTTATCTTTCACTCAGAAGGAATGTGTGCTCTGAGGTCTGTAGGCTCTTCTCTTATCAGGCTGCAGCTAGGTTTCTCTGTCTCACCCTCCGCTGCGGTCAGTCAGTGTTGTGAGGGGGAATGGAGGGGGGCTGCTCAGCTCCTGCACGCTTCCCTGCTGTGAACTTTAAGTCCCGGGCTTTACTACCTGCCGCTGCCTGTATTTCCTGTCCGTGTACTCCAGTGCTCAGGACACTGCTGCCAGCTTCCTCCTGCTGCTCTGCGGTGATTTATTGCCGGTGTGGATGCAGTTATTTAGGTGATATCAGCGGAGCACTTGGAGCTCGCCCCCTCTCACATCAGGGCTGGAACCGGACGTCGACGATTTCTGTTTGAAAAGGAATGTGAAGTAGACCGGCAACTAATCGGTGAGCTCGGCAATTGGGGCCACAACATCATCAGAGATCCATGCCTGATTCATCTTGATGAAAGTCAAACGATCCACATTATCTGTGGAAAGCCGGATGCGTTTGTCTGTAATGACTCCTCCAGCTGTGCTGAAGGTCCGCTCAGATATGACGCTGGCTGCTGGGCTGGACAACACCTCTATGGCGTGGCGAGCGAGCTCGGGCCATTCATCCATTTTGGATACCCAGAAGTCTATTGGGTCCGGAACACATACAAAAACATCGGTGTTGAAACGCAGATAGTCGTGCACTATGATCTTAAGCTGGTCTCTGTGTGTTCTATGTGTGCCCTGCATTACATGCGTTGGTGAGGTGGTAAATAAAGATTGCCAGAGGTCACCCATTAGGCTTCTGCCACCTTGCCTGCTGCTGCTGCTGCCGCTACGGCTACTTGGCACTCTACTGCTGTCACGTCGCTGACGTTGTTCCACCATGGAATTTGAAGAACGTGAAGCAGACGCAACAGATGTCGCCAGTTGATCAATCAGCAAGGTCTCCATTTCCTGCATTCCACATTTTACATTTGGGTGGGTGGAAGGAAAGTGCTGAGTTTTGTTTTGTACCGGGGATCCAGGAGGGTGGCCACCCAGTAACTGTTGTTCATTTTGATGGCCTTAATGCGAGGATCATATTGGAGGAAATGGAGCATCCAAGCACTCATGTGAGAGACGGAGCCTTGATTTCCCAAGCCTCTGAGTCGAGTGGCACTAGCAAACTGATCTTCCTCATCTTCCTCCTCCGCCTCAAATTCGCGCCAACCTCTTTCCAAGGCAGGGATGTCGGTAACATCGGTGTCCAGGAATACCTCCTCCTCCTCCCTCTCCTCCGCTTCCTCCGGCACGGCTTCAACACAGCCCTGACTATCCTCAGATGATACACCCTGAGAGCTGATGCGCCGCCTTGCACTAGCCCTGGACCCCGAACCACTGCCTAATGAAGACAGATAAAATTGAGAAACTGTCAGGCCTTGTGGATTCGACGGAGAGAGGCTCCGTGTCCGCATCTGTGTCCGTCTCCTCCGTCGCTGGTGGGACCTGATGTTTCAGAGTGTCCAACGATCGTTCCAGAACTAAGATCACCACAATGGTCATGCTGACAAGGGCATTGTCCGCACTGACCATTTTGGTGGTTTCTTCAAAACTGGCAAGGATGGTGCAGAGCTCTTTCACCTGCCTCCACTCTCGGTGGCTCAACACCCCAAGGTCCGCACCGCTGCTTGTCAGGCCATGTGTCACTTCGTACTACGTAATTGCATTGCGCTGCTGCCACAATCGCTGGAGCATGTAGCGGATGGAATTCCAGCGTGTTGCCACGTCAATAATGAGATGGTTGACAGGGAGGCCGAGCTGACGCTGCAACGCAGCCAGGCGGGACGAAGCAGGGTGCGAACGGCGGAAGTGCGAACTCAGACCTCGAGCCTTCCTCAGCAGGCAGTCCAGACCCGGGTAGCTCTTTAGAAATTTCTGGACGACAAGGTTCATGACATGTGCCAGGCAAGGGATGTGCTCCAGCCTACCCATCTTAAGGGCGGCCAGCAGATTTTTCCCGTTACCGCACACCACCTTGCCTGGCACAAGGTTCTTGTCACCCAGCCAGTGCTCGGTCTCGTTGCAGAGAGCCGTCCACAGCTCCTGACCTGTGTGTGGACGGTCACCAAGACAGATTAATTTCAACACGGCCTGGTTTCTCTGGGCACGTGATGCCACGAGAGGACCTTGGGGGAAAGAGCCCTGCACCATCATTGCGGTTTTGAAGAGCGTGTGCCGAGCCTGAGAGCCACTGTCACCCCCAGAGACATCCACCCAGCTCACCCAGTGAGCTGTCACAGAGATATAGCGGCCTTGGCCGTGCTCACTAGTCCATGTGTCGGTGGTCAGATGGACTTTTCCAGACACAGATGCAGACAACGCGCTTGAAATTTTAGATGACACGTGGCTGGCCAGGGCAGGGACAGCTTTTCTGGCAAAGAAATGCCTGCTCGGCATCTGGTATTGGGGGCAAGCAAGGGCCATGACGTGGCGGAACCCATCTGTGTCCACCAGACGGAAAGGCAACATTTCCAAGGCCAAAAGCCTGGCAATGCCGACATTCAGGCTTTTGGTTTGGGATGGTTTGGGTTAAAGTGTTTCTTCTGCTCCCAAACCTGGAAGACAGAAGGCTGGCTGCTAGACTGGCCACTGTACAGCATGCAGGTCATCAAAATGGCAGAAGGAGAAGGGGTGGGATGGGTCTCTGGTGGTGCTGGTGGTACTCTGGCGACGGTGGAGGCTGAAGCGGAGGCTGATCCCTGATCATGACTCTGAGAGACATGGGCAGCTGAGGAACGCTTGGTGGTGGCGGAGGAGGAGGCGGAGACAGAGGGTGTGACAGTGGTTGGAAGCCCGGCATCGGTGTGGCCTTTTTTGGCCAAGTGTTGCCTCCATTTCAACTCATGCATTCGCTGCATGTGACTAGACATGTTGGTGGTGGTTAAACACCTAAGATTCTTGCCTCTACTGATACGTTTACGGCAAAGGCGGCATATGACATCGCTGGGTGAATCAGAGGCTTGCTCAAAGAAGGCCCAGGCTTGAGAGGTCCTGGACCTTTTTGACGGCGATAAGCGAGGAGCAGGGTTTCCGCTGACCGTGGCTGGCGGAATCATATCAGCGGACTTCTGCGACCGCCCTCTCCCTTTTTGAGGCGGGACCCGTATTGACACTACCCCATCGTCTTCCTCCTCGTCCAGTGATGAAGCGCTCACAAGCAAATTCTGCGGAAAAGACCACATTGGATCCGCAATGTCATCATCATCAACACAGGTGACTTGGTCGTCCTGACTTTCTGCATCCAGGAGCTGCGGGCTACAAGCAAGAGGCACTGCAAGGCGTTGCCGACCGCCCGGGATTTTTGCCGATTGACCGGCTTCCTTCTCCTCCTCTGATGGCATCAGTAACTGGGCGTCAGAGCAGACAAAATCATCCTCTTTGGCCTCTTGATCTTTTAACATGCCTTCTGACCCCAACCGCATTTTGTCATCAAAGAGGTCTTCAGAAAATGGATTATCCACAGTGGTGGGTACACGAGTTGACATTTGGGCTGCCTTCGCTTCATGTTGGACGGATGCTGATGACGACATTTGTGGCCGTGACTGGGAGGATGAGGAGGTAAGACTGCTGGATGCAGGTTGCATTAACCACTGAAGAACAGATTGGCGATGCTGTTCGTTACTGAGATTCACAGGGCCCTGACCCAGCGATGACAGGCCTGACGGTCCTGCAACCGACGATCCGCTGGCATGCGTGTTATCGCCAGCACTGGAAGGAGCACCTTCTCTCGTACCTCTACCTCCATGTCCTACCCCCCTCTTTGCTCGCTTACCACCTGCATTTCGCTCCATGTTCAGAAAGATAAAAATTTGAGAAGGTATGGAAAAGTTTGGAAAGTCTCTTATTAAAAGACGGCAAATCACAGCTATTCTCAAATCCCTCAAATCAAAACAAAATTGCTGGATCCAAATATAACTGCAAAGTAGATCGATCAACAAAGCTGGCCTGCGCCAAAGTGAAAAAACACGTATCTGAAATGTATTCGGATAATACAAGGGGCCACGTGTATGAAGCTCGCCGGGTCGAGGCGCCGTTTTCCGCCAGTTTCCCGGCGGAATCTGCGCCTGATTTATGTCGGGGACGGGCCGCGCTCATACATATCATGTAAAGTCCGCCTCGCCAGCGTGTCGGGCGCAGTGCGGGAATGAGGCGAAGTTCGGCGCTGCGTCTGAGATTGTCCGCCGGAGGTAGTGCGATCATACATGCGGGGAAAAGTCCGCCGCGCCTCGCCAGTGCGTGGGGCACAGTGCGGGGACATGGGCGCTGTGCGGCGCTGCGCCAAAGATTCGCCGTCCGAGGAAGTGCCCTCATACATGCGGGGAAAAGTCCGCCGCGCCTTGCCAGTGTGTGGGGCGCAGTGCGGGACTTAGGCGCCGTGCGGGACTGCGCCGAAAATCTGTTCCGATGCGAGACAGGCTGGAGCGGCGAGAAATCATTCCACATGTCGGTGCGGAGTATAAATCCAAAATCGCCTTTATAAAGGCGTTCTACATTCTCAGGAAAAGAGCTGAAACATTAAAAATAAAAATTACATAAAACAAAATCACTTTCCAATATCCTAAGTCAAGAATTAGGATATTGGAAATGGCCGGGAAATACAGTATTTCAAATTCTGAAACCTATTCTCATTGGTCGCCAGAAACCGGCCAATCAGAATAGGAGCGACACTGAACTTTTAAAACCTATGGGGCAGGATTGACCAATCAGAATCCACGACGGGACTGTTCAAAATACAGTAAAAATGCTAAAAACAGCTGATTGGCTGAGATAACGGGGGCTTGGCTATCTCAGCCAATCAGAATAGGAGCGACAAAGTCCCATTCTAGGCTATGGAGAAGTTTAGACCAATCAGAATACGAGCGACAAAGTCCCATTCTAGCCTATGGGGAAGTTTACACCAATCAGAATCCACGGCGGGACTCTTCAAAATACAGTAAAAATGCTAAAAACAGCTGATTGGCTGAGATAACAGGGGCTTGGCTATCTCAGCCAATCAGAATAGGAGCGACAAAGTCCCATTCTAGCCTATGGGGAAGTTTACACCAATCAGAATCCACGGCGGGACACTTCAAAATACAGTAAAAAGGCAGAAACGAGCTGATTGGTTGAAACAGCGGAGGCTCGTCCAGCTTAGCCAATCAGAGTGCGAGCTGCTTTCTCATAGAGTTCTTGGGAATCGAAATTTAAAAAAGGCGCCGTAATTTGGACCAATGGAGAGTGAGCGATGCTCCTATGGGTTTTCTAATGCAATCTGGTATAAAACTGTACATGGCTGAAATCAAATTATAACACTACAGAAGTTGTGCCGGATGTGTATATACAACGAAACTAATATATGTGGCTAACGAAAAAAAAAAAAAAGACCATAAAATCATGTTTATTTCTTTATTTTCGTTAGCCAAGGATCAATAAGGTATGGGTGCATCGAAAATAAAGAATAAGCATGATTTTCTTGATTTCAAATTTTTATTTCGTTAGCCACATATTAGTATTCCTTTTATATACACATCGGCACAACTTCTGTAGTGTTATAATTTGATTTCAGCCATGTACAGTTTTATACCAGATTGCATTAGAAAACCCATAGGAGCGTCGCTCGCTCTCCCATTGGTCCAAATTACGGCGCCTCTTTTAAATTTCGATTCCCCATAGAACTCTATGAGAAAGCAGCTCGCGCTCTGATTGGCTAAGCTGGACGAGCCCCCGCTGCTTCAACCAATCAGCTCATTTCTGCCTTTTTACTGTATTTTGAACTGTCCCGCCTTTGAATATGATTGGTCCATTTTTCTCCATAGGATAGAATGGGCCACTGTCGCTCCTATTCTGATTGGTCAATTCTCCTCCATAGGATCTAATGGGACATTGTCGCTCCTATTCTGATTGGCTGGTTTATGCCGACCAATGAGAATAGCTTTACAATTTGAATTACTGTCTTTCCCGGCAATTCTCTCTATGGCAATTCCCTATGTAGCGCCGGTCTCGGCGACGAACGCGTTGTTCGGGTTTTTTAACTGCTTTATTTTTAAAGAAGTGTTCTGGTCTTTATCTGAGAATGTTTTACACTGTATAAAATAATTTGTTGATTAATACTTCATGCCGCGCGGCGCTGAGCGCCGCGATTTGAGTGCGCTCATCTCTCCATAGAGTATAATAGGAGAAGTAGCTCGCGCTCTGATTGGCTGAGCTAGCCGAGACCCCACTAGCTCAGCCAATAAGCTCTTTTCTGTCTTTTTACTGTATTTTGTACCATAGCCCCCGGGATTCTGATTGGTCCACTCTTCTCCATAGGATAGAATGGGCCAATGTCGCTCCTATTCTGATTGGCTGAGCTAGCCGAGACCCCGCTAGCTCAGCAATCAGCTCTTTTCAGCATTTTTACTGTATTTTGAATTATCCCGCCGGGGATTTTGATTGGTCAATTCTTCCCCATAGCTTTTATAATGGTTCACTGTCTCTCCGATTCTGATTGGCCGGTTTCTGCCGACCAATGAGAATAGGTTTCAGATTTTGAAATTGCTGTCTTTCCCGGCCATTTGCAAGATCATATTTGTTGATATTGAGCCGTTCTAGAGTTTGGAAAAGTGATGTTTTTTTTTATTATGTGTATTTTTTACGTGCAGCTCTCTTCTGACACTGTTTTCCGCCTTTATAAAGGCGATTTTTCCTATTCATACTCCTGCTGCATGGAGCGGAGCGCCGAGATTTCTGTCGCAATCTTCGATCTGCTTCCTCGCATGTTCCGTTCTTGCTTCACTTCGCCTCCGCTGGAGCATTTCGACCAAGTCTGCTTGTCGGAGCGGAGCGCCGAGACTTCTGTCGCGATCTTCGATCCGCTTCCTCGCATGTTCGGATCCTGCTTCACTTCGCCTCTGCCAGAGGATTTAGACCAAATAAAACCTGGTCTGCTTGTCGGAGCTGCCGAGCGCCGCGATTTGGCAAGCCGCGACGGTATATGCCTCGGACTATACGAGCGCGCCGCGTCCCGCCCCGGAACGCCTACACCGCGCCCCCCCGTGCCCACTGCCCGCCCACTGCCCGCCCCTTCATGCGGACCGCAGCCGAAAGTGGCGAACGCTGCGTCCGACAGCGGGATTCGGGCTGGGAAGTGCAGGGTACGCCAGAAAACAGGCGTAAAGCCCGTTCATACATGTCGCCCAAGGTATTTTTGGCACCTAACAAATACACTTGCAGTGACTACAAAATTGCTGTATTCAAATTTAAGTGCAAGGTGCCTCTATCAACAAAGCTGGACTGCGCCAAAGTGAAAAAACACCTATCTGAAAGGTATTCGGATAATAAAAGGGGAGTTTTGCACCTATCAAATACACCTGCAGTTATTAGAAAAGATCTGTATCCTAATATAAGTTCAGGTTGCCCAACATACAAGTAATATTTCACCAGAAAACTGTTAATAAAAAGCCATTGCAATGCAATGTCTAAACAAAGTCTGGGCTGCACAATATCCACTATCCTTTAAAGAACTTGTCTGTGTTCACTCGCGCCCCCACCCCCCCCCCGCTACCCCTCGTGACTTTACAGGGCTGGATGCTCCTTTAAAATTCTCAGCCTAAGTACCTAAAATCTGCAAATCTCTAAACTACCTAAGTTCTAATGTTCACAGCTAAAAGCATCGCTGTCTGTGTGAACAAATAGAACAATTTCGCTCCTATGAGACACTGACACACACTGATGCTGAACAGGAAGAGCTGTTCTATGTAAAACGAGGCCATGTGATTTTTCCAGCCAATCGCAACCATACACATCCCAGTCATGACGTCGCGCACACAGCTCACCCTGCTCTATTCTCTAAGCTGATTTGCTGGCCGCCAAAATGACAGGAAGCGCTGAAAATGGCGCGATATTAATAGATTATGCTCAGATTTCACCTAAATTATCGCGTGATCGAAAAAATCCGATCAACATAAAAAAACCGTGCCGATTTCAACTTTGTCGATAATAATCGCTCAGCACGAACTGTAAGGTTTAGGGAGCCCACTCAGGTGCATAAACATTTTACATTTTTGTAGTTGTATGGGTAGTCCCTGCAGTTAGGAGTTTTGACAGTAGAGATCAACAAAGTGTAAGAACCTGAATAAAGAAGGCAGGGTTACAGGAGAAAAAAAAAAGGCAGGGAAGCGAGGAAGGAGGAGTCAGTCAGTATTTACCTTTGAGAGAGAAGAGGGAGATTTATAGCTAATTAATCACTGTAAAATCACTCAATAAATATTCTAGAAGTTTGGAATAAACTAAATCACTGAAAGCTAGCCTACAAACTCCAAATCTAAACTATAACTTTTAATTCTTATGTTATAAAATGTATATACAAACAAGCTTATCAACTATGGCAAAAAACAACACTAAAGCTACAATGTACAAGTGGCACAGTGACTGTCCCTACAAAAGCCCTACACTGAACCTAACCCGGGTAGGGTAGTCGTCCCGAGAGGGTCGGCCCCACCTTAGATGGCTACCCCTATTACAATTCTCACTAAGCCCTTACACGTACTATTTGTACATACAGGATAATAAGTAGGGAAGACAGCAAAGAAACTCTATCCTTAGCCTCCAGATCAAAGGGACCATCCGGACCCATCACTACCACAATAAAACAAAAATGTCACAGGTCAGATGATATCACTAGATAAGTCAAGAGAATCAACAAGGTTATTTGAGCATCTGTCTCTGATTGCTAAATACTCATATTTTGTGGATCAGGTAAACCATATTTAGTAAATGATGATCATGTGTGGATATGATCATATAGTCCCCCAGTAGCCAGGCAGATGCCCCATAGTCCCCCAGTAGCCAGGCAGATGCCCCATATAGTCCCCCAGGAGCCAGGCAGATGCCCCATACTCCCCCAGTAGCCATGTAGTTGCCTCATATAGTCCCCCCAGTAGCCAGGAAGATGCCCCATAATCCCCCAGTAGCCAGGCAGATGCCCCATAGTTACCCAGTAGCCATGTAGATGCCCCATAGTCCCCCAGTAGCCATGTAGATGCCCCATAGTCCCCAGTAGCCAGCAGATGCCCCATAATCCCCCAGTAACCAGGAAGATGCCTCATAATCCCCCAGCAGCCAGGCAGATGCCCCATAGTCCCTCAGTAGCCATGTAGATGCCCCATATAGGCTCCCTAATGATTATAAAATTAAGAAAAAGCTACTTACCTCCTGGTTGTCCGTGCAGCGCGGCCCGGTCCGGGAGCTGTGTACGATGTAAGCGGAGTGACGTCACGCCGCTTATGCCCTCACGCAGCTCCCAGAGATCTCCTCGGCGGCAGAGGCTTCCGACCGAGGAGACCTAGCGTCGCAGGTGGCGTGAGTAAAGCGGCGCGTCACGCCCACTGCGACGCCGTATGTACAGCGTTCACCGGACAGCGTTGTCATACAAAGGGAGAAGGTGGGAGGGAAACGATCCCTTCTCCTTCTTCCTGTACTAGCAGGCTGTCCCGGGAGTGTGCAGCTGCTGACTGACTCTGCGGGGCCCTGTGGTAAAACAGCCGTGCGGAGTCAGGGAGATCGCGGGCCGGAAAACACAAGGCCGCGGGCCAGATGTGGCCCTCAGGCCTTGTGTTTGACACCCGTGTGCTAGAGAGTCACAAACCGTGGCCAGGGAGCTCAGACAACTGCTCCATCTTGTAAAATTTTTGCTCAGGCAGTTTCTATGCTTACAAATCAAATTTTTTTTATGCGGTAGCATGTTATTAATCATTCCCAACTATTTTGCAACTGAAGGGGATCTGAATGCCCGCCATGTCTTAGGTTATGTCTACATTGCATCGGACAAAAACATCCTGAAAGCGGCCGTTTTTTCTCTGATGCATGACCGCGGCTTTTGTCACGCTTTGTGCAAAAACCATGGTCGCTTCTCGTTTTCCTGACGTTGCCCATACAATTGTATTGTATGGGAAGACAACAAGAAAACGAGAAGCACCGATGTATTATACAACATGTTGTATAATACGCCCGTGCCAAAAGACGAGCTGTGTAGACTGCAGCTCGTCTTTCCTATTGCCATCAATGGGGCCGCACGAACTATCGTATCTTCGGCGCTTTTGGTTTTTTAAAGATACGATCGTTTTCATGTGCAGTGTAGACATAGCCTTAGCAATAGCTTTCTTGGTATAGTACAGGGATTAAATCACCAGGGTACAGGTGTGGTGGGAGTCCAAGCTATCGGGTTCAGGCCCGAATAAGCAATAAATGGAGGCAAGAGGAACTGGACATCCCATCACATCATTCAAGAATATAATTACTTGAGACCAGAACCCTATCACCTGTGGACAGGACCAGATTGCGTACCCAGTACAAAGCTTACTAAGGCTGGAGGTGATGTAATATACCTCGAGATGGGCGAATTTCCTGAAATTCGGTTCGTTCACTTCGCCGAATTTCTCGGCAAAAAATAACTTCGTTCCGAATGACTTCGGGACGAATCACGTTAAAAAACAACTATTTCCAGCTGCACAGAGCCTGCATGGTGTGTAGCACGTTGTGCCAATGCTTAGGAATATGCAGAGGGAGCTTGTGTTTGGTCTCAATATAATTGTTTGTGTTTATGTATGACACGCACATGACCTGCCAACGCTCTTAGAATCGCTTCACTATAAAATCCCTGGCACTTAAGAGGCAAAACTACAAAAAAACCTGAACTGGAAATGCGCTTCCTGATAAAGTCATGCGATCGACAGCTGGAAAAAACAAGCATAGTTCTCATGTTGTCAACATCAGTGACAGATTGTTGAGGTGACGGCGGCAGCCACAGCAGCATGAAGGTCAGAGAGTTGGCACAATGACATTCTTGAGGTGAAAAAACAGGAAAAGGGCCACAGAGTGGCACAATGACACAGTGGTGTATGGTTTTTTTTTTTTCCCCCCCCCCACGGCAAGCGCCACAGCAGCAGCATAGTCAGACAGTGGCAACAATGACACAGGTTTATGTCACGGCAGCAGCCACACCAGCATCATGAGGTCAGACAGTGGCACAATGACACAGTGTGTAAGGTCACGGCAGCATCCACAGCAGCAGCATGAGGTCAACGTGGCACATGACAATTCGGAGGGTGGCAAAAACAGAGTAGGCCACATAGTGGGACAATGACAGTGTGTAAGGTCTCGGGGCAGCAAGCCACAGCTGCAGCATGAGGTCAGACAGTGGCACAATGACCACAGTGTGTAGGTCACGGAAGAAGCCACAACATCAGCATGAGGTCAGACAGTGGCACAATGACATTGGTGTAGGTCCACAGCAGCATCCACAGCAGGCAGCAATGAGGTCAGACAGTGCACAATGATCAAGTTTGTAGGTCAACGGCAGCAGCCACAGGCAGCAGCATGAGGGTCGGGGTGGGCAGACAGTGGCACAATGACACAGATTGGTGTAGGTCACAGCAGCAGCCACAAACAGCAGCATTGATGACAGACCCAGATGGGCACAATGACCAGCGTGTAAGGTCACAGCACAGCCACAGCAGCGAGCAATGAGGATCAACAGTGGCACAATGACAGTGTGTAGTCACGGCAAGCAGCCAACAGCAGCAGCATGAGGTCAGACAGTGGCACAATTACATTCTCTGGAGTGGCAGCAGAAGTAGCCACAGAGTGGGACAATGACACTAGGATGAGGTGGTCAGCAGAAATTAGGCCACAGAGTGGGACACGGCAGCAGCCACAGCAGCAGCATGAGGTTCCAGACAGTGGCACAATGACTAATTTGATGTGGCAAAAAACAGGAATAGGGCCACAGAGTGGGCAACAATGACAGAGAGTGGAGTACGGCGGCAGGAAGCAACTGCATGAGGTCAGAAGTGGCAAAATGACACAGTGTGAGGTCACTGCAGCAGCCACAGCAGCAGCAAGATGTCCAACAGTGGCACAATGACAGAGTGTGGAGTTGGGTGGCAATACCAGTCCCTGGTAAAAGATGGTTGGTGGCAGATGGAGAAACTGTCACAGATGATGGTGGCATCAGGGGGGTGCAGAATCCAGAATAGTGGCTGAGGCAGTAGTTTGAACCCTACTCATTTCTCTCCATTTAGGTGTAGGCGTCCATGGCTATGTAGTCCTGACGCCTAAGGCATTGGTTTGTGGAAATCTGGCCGATCCACACCTATTCAATCTTGACAAAGGTCAGTCCATGTTCCACATTTCCCTGACAATGCGGGTTCTCCATTGGGGTAACGATGTCCCCGCCGCACCTGAACATCTGCTCTATCCACACTACTGTCCGGCAGAACACTTCTCCCACTGCAAACTCGGCAATTGCGGCCACACATGCAGTTAGGCTGCCCAGTAGTCCACGGATCTTCTAACTGGGTTGGCAGAGTGCTTTCCAATTAGGCCACCACCTGTTGTTTCAGGGTCTGCTCCAGGTCCCTGCTGCTGCAGTGCTGGCCCGATCTGCCTCACTCACTAGGCGGTGAAGGAAGCTGCTCACCAGTGACTCCAGAACTTAGGTGCTGCTGATGGAGCTGGTACTGATCCGACCCCCCCCCCCCCCGACCTATCCCCAGCAGGAGCGCGGCAGGTAGTACGTGACGCTGAATAACCAACGCCCCCGGCCAACCTGTCAGAGGAGGGACGATGCTCACATAGGCAGCGGCCCAACTGACTACGGAAATTCCCTATAGTAATTTGAGTTTGTCCCTCCCTCTCAATACTGGTAAAAAGGCTCCCATTTTGGACCAGGTAGCGAGGTTCCAATAGGCGGCAGAAGACCAGAAGTCAACCCTCTGCCGGATGCTGACTATTCGGTCTTACTAGCCAGGAGGCAAATCAGCATCAGCTGAGCCATCTGCACAGTGACTTCCGAGGGGCCTCCCTGCCTCCCATCTCCACTGTATACTGGCCACGGTGCATGCGGGTCATCTGCCTCTCTTCCTCCTCATCTCCATCTAGCTCCTCCAGCCGCTCCTCGCTCCTCCTCTCTTGTCACCTGGGGTAGAAAATCCAATCATTTCCACCAGACAATGCTCCTGCTCCAATGTACTCCCTCCTCCCTCCATTTCATTCCCCACCGGACTCATGTGCCGCCGAGAATGTAGTCGCCACGTTTCCTGTCCCCGGCCCAGACAGATTTTTCAGCATCTGTCCAGACATTAAAGCAGTGGAATGACGTTTATTCACACTTAGACCTTGTCGACTGACAAATAACGTCGCCTCCTCGAATGGCCTCAACAAACCACAAACGGCAGGTGTCACCATGAGCTCTTGCCACTGACTGACATCAAAGTTACACATGATAGTACTGTCTGTTCTGCCTGGATCATCAAAATTGTTAATGGGCCTTTCTCGTTTTCATACAGTCGGTCCAACATGTGCAGGCCTGGAATTTCCAGCGGGTGGAAATATCGCATATAAAGTGTGTTGGGGAGGTCCCCGTTTCTGCCGCTGCAAACTCGAGGAGGGTGTTCCTCGGCCTTTGTACCGAATGGATAAAGTGCATCAACAGTTTCCTGGCCATTTTCATCAAGAATGTTCTGAATATCGGTGGAAGACTTCAGGAACCTTTTCACAACCAATTGAACACGTGCGCCATGCAGTGCATGGACCATCCCTCCTCGGTGCAGCGCGGACCACCATGTTTCCTCCCATTTCCGTCACCATGGTCCGATGTCAGTCGGCGTGGAGAAAAGCCACACATCGATTTCTTGCTGCATGACAGAGCAAGTTTCCTCCCCTTGTGTGGACATCGTTCGCGTAGGCAAGCCAGTGTATAACTGCGTGACACCGCTGTGCCCTACACAGTGTATGAAGGAGCATTAATTGTGGAGGTTGAGATGGTGTGTGGCAGGAGCCGCAGTTTGACAACGTGGAGGAGCTAAAGCGCCGTATCCTGTCCAAGTTGTTTTGGTGTGCCTGGGCCGGAAGCAATTCAACCCATGGGCCGTAAAGACATGTACTGGCCCTGACCGTATTTACAGCTCCAGACGTTCCGAGCTGCCGTCACCCCTTGGAACAAACCGATAAGCTCAAGACTGCCCACCTTCTGTTCTACATATTTATGAAGTGCTGGTACTGCCTTTGGATAAAGAAAATTACGGCTTGGAACTCTCCATCTCTTCTCTGCTTGGCACAAGCCAATTAGTTCTCTGAACGTAGCAGAGTCCACCATTTGGAAAGGGAGGGACTGCAAGTACCAACAACTTTGGACAGGATCCACGGTCAAGCTGCTTGCCAACCTTAGATGGTTGGAACGCATCTGGATTGTCTCTTTGCAATCGCCTCACTGAAACGACTGCTTGGCGCCATGATTAGCGAGGAGCAGGATCATCTGGACCGGGAGATGATGTCAAAGAGAACAGCCCCCTTCTGCGAGAGGTGGTGGACCTGATTGCTTCAATGGCATGCGTGCCACTGGGCGCTGCTGCTCGCTCGCTGTGCTGCGGCGGCAGAGATGGACCACCCGACATCTAGCCACGTTTCTCCCAGGGCCACCGATGGTGGACGCTGCATGTGTTGAATTGCAGGGGCTGTGGTAGCCAACGTTTAGCTCTTGCACACTTCACATTCTGCTCACTGATTCGACATATACCCATATTCGGCTCCTCCGGTTTTTTTCTTAGCAAAGAACTGCCACATACCGCCTAGTATGCGGATTTTAACCGGCCAACACCATCCGCACTGAGTGACTACTGCCGCCGCGCCTCGTCTGAGCCCTGTGCCGCTACTTTACTTTGGACCTGCGAAGCGTGGGTTTTTTACCCCCCCGTGGGCCGCCTTGGCTCCCGAACCTCAACACTGCAGCTACCCTGCAGACTCACCGGCCACACAACCCACTTGCTGGCTTCGCCGCTGCCTGACAGCGCAAGCTGAGGCCCTCTTCTTCTCCTGAAGATGATTAATGCCCTTGCCTCATCCTGCTCCCAGTGCGGTCGGACTACATCATCATCTATTTGTTGTTTCATCGTCACTGCTCATCACCGGTCTTTGTTTCAGAGGCCTGACCCCTCACAACATGACCTCTCCATGCCACTCTCACATCTATATTTGTTTGGCCGCCTACTGCAAGAAGCAGGGATATTGGTCGCCCATTCTTCGATGCCAATTAGCGATGCTAGACTTCCCTCCTCAAATTTTCATCCTCGCTATATAGTGCGCTGACCCCAACCACATATAGATTCTCTGGCTGAGGGAACCGGGGAAATGGGACAGAGACGGGTTTGAGGACAGTAAGGGCCCGCTGACCCTCCTCCCTGGCCATGCCCAACTAAGGGTGGTCTGACGTTCCCACCGACTCTTGCTGGGGTTGTCAGTGTCATCGGGAGGAAAGTGGATGACCCTAGTCAACCAATCAAGAATCATTGGGGGGTTGCTGAACAACACACGTCCGCTAGATGACAGCGGCAGTTGTGGCCTCACCGAGTGACCCCTGCTGCGACGTTCCCCATTGCTGGCTGGCGACCCTGGGCCTGGAATGTTTGTTCCTCTGTCCGCCCCACTCCACCGGTGGAAGAGCCTGGTCCACCACCTCTCTGTCCTTACATACTGTTTGTTCTAAATGTACAGACACTATTTGATGAAGATACCTGTATAGATTAAATACACACCCTGTAATTGAGCGCCAAAATGAACCCAGTAAACCAAGCTTGTGTAACCCTTGATTAAATTGCGCTCCCACAAATGAGCAGGGAAAAATTTGAACTTGTATGATCCTTTTAAAAACATCATGTTATTTTACTGAATATAAAAGCACAACAGCTTAATCCAACTTCCGGATATGAATTATGCTACAGAATTTCTTCTGTGGCGGTTGAAAAAACCAATTTCTTTTACTGAGTAAAACTGCAGAACAACGCTAAATAACCCCTGGATGTAAAGTTGCGCAAAAGAATTGAGCAACCACAAACGAGTAGATTTGTAGCGTGTTACAATGGCGTATTTTTATAACGCCACAGCAACAAGAGATAAAGATTGTAATTAACCTTCGCTGTGAATTATGCCAACAGGAAAAATGTATATATTTGGCTTTGAAAATGACGGTTTTATTGGAGTCACTACAGAATAACAATGCTTAATTAACCCCTGGATTTAAATTGCGCCAAAGAATTGACAGACCAAAAATGAAGTGGTATTTGTATAGTAAAAACGCTGTTTCTTTTCTTTTAAATGAATACGACAGGAACTGGCTTAGATCCCCCTTGGATATTCAATTGGCTATTTAGCAGAAGATAGGATTTAAAGTGTATATGCAGCTGCAGTGTACCGCAACACTGGATTCAGATCCAATTACCCCAAAAAAATCAGAAATAGAACGTTAAGAGAAGCAGTCATGAGACAAGCTGAGACACCCCACAAAAAAATCGTCTGTATAAAAATCAGTCTTCAGTAGTAAGTCAGCCGCGGCAAGCACCTTCCCCTGATCAGGTACAGTGAGTAGCGGTAAAAATGAGCTCCCAGCGTCGCCCCGGACTTATAAGTGCGGTGACATCCAGAATCCCGCCGTTCTCTGATTGGCTTCATCTCAGCACATGTCAAGCATGCTATGCGCTTCTTCTCCCAGAGTCTTTGTCCCCGATGTAGCGCCATGGTCACAGCAGCCATTTTATACAATCAAAATGGCACACCTTCGTTCACCCGAAGTCCCCAAACTTCGACTTCTGTTCATACCAAAGTTTTTCCCTGAGAATTCTAAAACCTAATTCCACTTCGTTATAATCAATTCCCCATCTCTAAATATAACCTGTGAAGGATAAAAAGTTGGTTCGACCTGTCATTATAATTTGAAGATACATTCCTGGGGGACGAAATAAAAGTTTACCATGTTTCATCACTTAAGGCGCTTGTCATTTTCCCAATGCCCCTAAAGAGCATCCAAGGAGTTTTTTATACCTCTGCATGAGAGAAGAGAGAAGATATGGGAGATAAGGTGCTTAGGTGGTAGGGAGAAAGTAACTGAGGGAGAGGAAATTGATTGTTATGTTAGAGTGGCCAGGTTGAGATATAATTGTGGTGCATTAACCCCCTGAATATTGAAGAAGAGCTAAGATGGTGATGGATTCAATTTGAGACCCGAGTTAAAGCAAAGTTGTGAAATGTACCAAAGACCCAATTTAGTAGTTCCAATTTAATTAGTGGGACATAGGGATTAGATCAGGGAATGATTTGTAGTGCCATAATGGAGAAAATGCGTCGACCCCATCAACTTTAAAAAAGACGACATGCCGCTCTCCAGAGCCCTGGCCGCTAATCCATATCTACTGGCTTAATATCGCGTTCATCCAATATTAAGGTCTTCTTATTCCTGATGATCTTTCTGATTTTATCCTATCTGACCCACTGGTGGATGTGTTCCGATAGCTTTAGCGATCTGTTACATGAGTTTGGCCTTTTCTCGGCTTCAAGGTTAATGTTTCTAAGTCAGAATTTTTTATCTCTCCCCTGCAATTCACCTTCCTCTCACATCTACTATTCGCAATTTACCTATATCCCTGGGCGGGTGCCTCCATCAGGTATCTGGGAATAAATATCGGTAATCCCCTGAGTCAATTTATCACCTCAATTACCCCCCCTGTCCTTAACAGTTGTAAGGAAAATTGGACACTATGGATCATCTTCGCTTCCCTTACTTGCTAAGGCCATCTTCTCAAGATGATGACGTTCCCAAAATACTAATTTGTTACACACAATCCCTTTATTGCTTAGACCATAAAGATATCCGCCACCTTTATACCTTGGTCACTTCTTTCCTATGGAATAAAAAACGTCCCCCGATAGCCCTAGCTAAACTGATCCTCCCAAGGGATAAGGGGGGGGCTGAATTTGCCGGTTCTAGGTTTGTATAATCCCTAGCAGCCTCCTGTGTCACGGATCGGTATTGGGTTAAGCAATTCCTCCACATATTCCAATCTCTCTACTTGATGGTCACTGTTCACCCATGTACGCTTCCCCAGCCTTCTTTCATTACTAAATATTCTGGCTTGTGCTTGTATAACCAAGAGTCGGTGGCGAAACATAAGCCTCATTGTGAGAGACACATAGGAGCCTGGAAGGCCTGGTAGAAACCCTGTTTTCTCTGCCTACCAGACCGTAGATACCTTCCTATCCTCCGACACCCAGATTTCAAACCTGGTCCTTGATAACCCCCAATTTTAAAGTCTGGAGAGTAAGGGGAGTTTAACTATTTCCCAGCTTATTCACCCATCCCCAACCAATGGATTTACTCTCTCTCCATAATTTATCCTCAAAAATATAACTTTCCACCAACGAATTATTGGCTAACTCCAAATATTGAGTTTTATAGAAGTAAGGACCAGAAACCGTCTCATTTTGAAGTTAACTACTTTTGATAATGTCATTGCCTACTTCTCTTCAACATGATCACTCTCTATCAGTGCTTATATGCTGGTCATCGTAGGGTCAGAAATGAGGGGCCTTGCAGGAATTTTTGCTAAGTGGGAGAAGGTCTAACCTAACCAGGAATCTCTACTACAAATTCCTCCAGGGATGGCTGAAGATCCATAAATATATAGTTAATGAGAAGATGGGAAGGGACACGCTTCATTAGAATTGCCCCTTATGCAATTTACGGCTTTAATATTTCCATCCCCCCATCCAGCTGTGTCCAGATCGTTGACGTCTGCCTGCCCCAAGTGGTGGCACCCACCGCACTGGATTTTGTCCATAGTATATGGACCTGGTGAAACCATGAATTCTGGGGAGACAGTCCATAAAAACTCTGAATTTAAGTTTCGATGTCATTTAACTTTAGAGCCACATTTGCCCTGTCCAATAATTAACCACAACATTTTAGGAACCACACAATTCCTGCATAAATTTTTTATTACGGCAAAAGAATCCTCCTGGCCAAATGGTTGGAACCAACCGTCCCAACATTACAGGAATTGATCCAAGGCGTCAAACTCAATCTCGTAATGGACAGACTTGACGATTATACAATGACTAAGGAAACCCAATGCTCTAAATTTTTTCAAACAAATGCAGATATATAAGTTAATATTTTACACCCCACAGGAGATCAAGGATAATCATGCAGCCCCTTTTGTTTACACCACCTGGTATCTCTCCTCTCGACTAGCAGGTACTCTGGAGCTTTGGATGTCTGAATCACATAACATGGGAGCTTTACCCTCAGCCATATCCTGATACCATGCCCTTTATACTGCCTTGGTAACTGTGCGTCAGAGTTGGGGGTGAATTTGTCCTGTTTCTTTTTCTCTTGTGGCGATCTCGCAGCATTGTATCAGCACAGTATTTGATTTCACCTTTTATTCCAGACCTTATGTATGTGATTATGTCTCTTATACATATCTGCATATGGGTACCACTTTTCTGTGTTTTTTTTTTTTTTTTTTTGGGGGGGAGGTGGTATACTTTTTTTTATTATTTTTTTTTTTGTTTTCTTTTCCCTTAGTGAAGATTGAAGCTGTCTTGTTGCTTCAACCTTATTATTTATGATACCAAAGTATTTTCATTAGTTTTCTATTTTTACATTTCATTGCTTAGTATTTTTCTTATTGTACTAAAGTGCCTTATATAATTTCTTTGTGTATCAAGTAGTATCTCATCTATTGGAACAATTATTATATGTTTTCGTTATTGTAAAATGTAATAAAAATTATGTTTGTAAAAAAAAAAAAAAAAGACGGCATGCTGCCTGCCATATATCATAAAGTCACTGTCTTAAAATGGGCCTGGCTTACATCAGACTACCAACTGACATATGGCAAGTGCAATGAAAGAGAATGTGGAATTTGTGTAGATATTAACTGCTAAAAGGAGAAATAATTAGGGCGACATGTATGATTTCTGGTGCCCAGGTGCCTTTTTTTTCCCAAGTATAAGCCGAGTACTGAGGTAGGCTTCCCGGAATACAGCGAAGTCAACGAACGAGGAATACGACTCCAACACCAGTTCAACAAAAAGTATTGTTTACTGAGCTTGCAGGAAAAGTATGTTCAACAAATTCCCCAAACACACATGTACAAAGTTGTGACTAAGCCTCCTGTGCTACACAGCGTGCCACTTAGAATGGATCCTCTGGATGCACGACATGTTTACCTACTCACAGGGTTTGGAAAGGCCGAACACCCTTTACCTTTTAATACCTTACAAAATAGAAACAATTGTGTGTGGTGCAGTTCAAAGGCGTACTCACCGCGAGCACTGCACAGCAGCTTTACCCGCTATTCCCAGAAGATATACATATTATACAGATTAATACATGCGAACCGGTTGCAATAGTAACAGTATTATGACAAGCCTTCTCCAATGCTCCAAAACAGGAATCATACTTGAAACGACATTTATGGGCTAACACTAAATATTCCTTAATTAGCCTAACTACAGGCCAGCAAATAGTTCTAAACTTGTGGATGTGCACGCATTTGACCCGGGTCTACCTGGGGATGGCTGGCAGTTACTGCTCTGGGATGAGGGTCCCTTCTGTCGGAGTCGATATCCAAGATGTAGTCGCTCCTCTCTGGCTCTGGATCCCACAGAATGACCCTTCCTTCATGTGCTTTCCCCGCCAACAGCATCAATGCAGCCAGCCAAATTCTTTTTTCTCTTTCTCAGGAGCTGATCACAGTTCATGGACTCACAAAATTAGGAGAGCTGAGCTGATCCGCAGCCAGCATCTGTCCTCTGCTTGATTTCTCTGTCCTTCATTCCTTCTCTCTAAGATGGCTCCTGCCTCATGTCTCTCTGTCACATGACATCTCTCAGGGCGACATTTACGATCGGGCTTTACGCCTGTTTTTTGGTGTATACTGCGCCTCCCGGGGCCCGAAATCCCCTCAGTGTCGGAACGCAGGATGCATGGTGTGTAGGCGCAGCTTTCGCCACTTTCAGCTGCGCCCCCGCATGTAAGGGGCGGGCAATGTGGCGCGTGGTGGGCGCGGGGTATGGCGTTCTGGGGCGGACGCGGCGGCACACGAAACTCCGAGGCATTTACGATGGCGATCGGCAAAACGAGGCGCAGTTGCAGCGCTCGGCCAGCTCCGACAGGCAGACCATGGTTTTTTTTGGGTCTAAATACTTCGGCAGAGGCGAAGTGAAGCAGGATCGAAACATGCGAGGAAACATAGAAGATCGCTACACAATCGCGGCCGCTCCGCTCCGTGAGCAGGAGTATGATTCAGAAAAAATCGCCTTTATAAAGGCGGAAAACATTCTTCAAAAAGAGCTCAAACCTCAAAAATAAAAAATAATAAAATAAAACACCTTTTCCCTAAACTCTAGAACGGCGCCAAATTCAAGAATTATGATATTGTAAATTGCCTGTGAAATACAAGTAATTCAAATTCTGAAACCTATTCCTCATTAGTCTGCAAAACCGCCCAATCATATAAGGAGTGACTGAACCATTAAAACCTATGGGGAAGGATTGACCAATCAGAATCAAAGGCGGGACAGTTCAAAATACAAGTAAAAATGCTGAAAAGAGCTGATTGGTTAGAGCTACCGAGGGGACTGTGGCTAGCTCAGCCAATCAGAATAGGACGACAGAGACCCCATTAAAACCTATGGAGAATTATTGACGAATCAGAATAGGAGCGACAAAGACCCATTCTAGTCTATGGAGAAGTTTAGACCAATCAAGAAATCCACGGCGGATAATTCAAAATACAGTAAAAAGACAGAAAAGAAGCTGATTGGCTTGACTAGCGGGGCTTGGCATCCCAGCCGATCTGAGCGTGACACTTCTCCCCATTATAGTCTATGGAGAGATGGGCGCTGCTGAAATCCTCGGCGCATCAAGCGCCGTGCGGCATGGACGTATTAATAAAAAAATTATTTTTTATTAAATGTAAAACATTATCAGATAAAGAGCCGAACACCTTCTTTACAAATGAAAGCAGTTAAAACCGAACAAACGCGTTTGGTCTCGCCGAGACCGGCGCTACATAGGTAAAATTGCAATAGAGAGAATCACCGGGAAATAACAGTAATTCAAATTGGTTTAAGCTATTCTCATTGGTCGGCCCATAAAACTCAGCCAATCAGAAATGAGTGACAAATGTCCCCCATTATAAACCTATGGGAGGAGAATTGACCATCAGAATAGGAGCGACAATGTCCCCAATATATCCTATGGAGAAAAATTGACCAATCATATTCAAAGCTGGACAGTTCAAAAAAACAGTAAAATGCAGAAACGAGCTGATTGCTTGAAGCGGCGGGGCTCGTCCAGCTTAGCCCCCATCAGAGCGCGAGCTACTTTCTCATAGATTCTAATTGTGAAAAGAAATTCAGAGCGCGCACTGTGATTGGCTAAGTTAAAAGAGGCGCCCCGTTATTTGGACCAATGGGAGAGCGAAGCGACGCTCCTATGGTTTTTCTAATGCAATCTGTAATAAAACTGAACATGGCCGACAATCCAAATTATAACACTACAGAATTTTGTCCCGTGTGTATATAAAATGAATAATAATATGGGGGTAACGAAAAAAAATATTAAATCAATAAAATCATGTTTATTTCTTATTTCGTTGCACCCATACTATTGATCCTTGGCTAAACGAAAATAAAGAAATAAAAACATGATTTTATTGATTTTAATATTTTTTTTTTTTCGTTATCCCCCCATATTATTATTCGTTTATATACACCATCGTGACAACTTTCTGTATTGGTAATAATTTGATTTCGCCAGTACCGTTTTATTTCAGATTGGCATGAAAAACCCATATTGAAGCGTCGCTCGCTCTCCCATTGGTCCAAATAACTGGCGCCTCTTTTAACTTAGCAATCACAGAGCTCGCTCAGAAATTCTTTTCCCCATAGAACTCTAAGAGAAAGTACTCGTTCTCTGATTGGCTAACTGTGGAGCCCCCACCGCTTCAACCAATTCACTCGTTTCTGCATTTACTTATATTTGAACTGTTCCCCGCCTTTGAATATGATATGGTCATTTTTCTCCATAGATATAATAGGGACATTGTCGCTCCTATTCTGATTGGTCAATTCTCCTCCATAGGTTTATAATGTGACATTGTCGCTCCTATTCCTGATTTCTGGTTATTCCGACAATGAGAAAGCTTAAACAATCGAATACTGTATTTCCCGCAATTCTCCTCTATTGCAATTCCCTATGTACGCCGGTCTCGGCGACAAACGCGTGTTCGGGGATTTTTAACTGCTTTATTGTAAAGAAAGGGTTTCGCTCATTAACAGATAAGATTTACATTTAATAAAAATAATTTTTTTTATTAAACGTCATGCCGCACGGCGCAGGACGCCAGATTTCAAGCGCCCATCTCTCCATAGACTAAATGGGAGAAGTAGCTCACGCTCTGATTGGCTGGGATAGCCAAGGCCACCGCTACTCAGCCCAATCACTCTTTTTCTGTCTTTTACTGTAATTTATGAATTATCCCGCCGTTGGAATTCTGATTGGTCCAAACTTCTCCATAGACTAGAATGGGTCTTGTCCGCTCCTATTCTGAATGGTCATATTCTCAAGGTTTTAATGGTCTCTGTCGCACCTATTCTGATTGGCTGATCTAGCCGAGCCCCCGCTAGCTCACCCAATCACCTCTTTTCAGCATTTTACAGTATTTTGAACTGTCCCGCCGTGATTCTGATTGGTCTAAACTCTCCATAGGCTAGAATGGTCTCTGTCGCTCCTATCTGATTGGCTGAGCTAGCAAGCCCCGGTAGCTTAACCAATCATCTATTTTTTCAGCATTTTTACTGTATTTTTGAACTATCCCACCGCCGGGATTCTGATTGGTCTAAAGTTCCCGCATAGGTTTTAATGGTTCACATCACGCTCTTATTTGATTTGCCGTTTTAATGCCGACCATCAGAATAGCTTTCTGTCTTTCATTCTGAATTTGAATTAACTGTATTTCCCCCCACGGCAATTTCCAATATCCTAATTCTTGAATTAGGAATTGGAAAGTGATTTTGTTTTATGTATTTTTTTATTTTTCATGTTTCAGCTCATTTCCCTGGAGAATTTTGAACGCCTTTTATAAAGGGCGAATTTTTATTCATACTTCCGCACCGACATTTGAATGATTTCTCGCTGTTCCAGCCTGTCACGTATCGAACTGTTTTTTTTGGCGCAGCTCCCGCACGCGCCTAAGTCCCGCACTGCGCCCATGTTCCCCGCACTGTGCCCCCACAACACGGCGAGGCGCAGGGAATTTTGCCCGCATGTACGAGCGCACCCGCCTCGACGGCTACTCTTAGTCTCAGCCTCTGGCGCCTTCTCGGTCCCTCGCACTGCGGCCCGCAACACCTACGAGGGCGCGGCGGACTCTTCCCCGCATTATGAACCGCATCAACCATCCGGCGGCGAATCTCCAGGCGCAAGCGCCGTCACTTGCGCCACAGTCCCCGCACTGGCGCCTAACACACAGGGGCGAGGCGCTGCGGACTTTACATAGGAATGTATGAGCGCGCACCCGGCCCCGACATAAATCAGGCGCATATTCCGCCGGAAAACTGGCGGAAAGTTGCGCACTCGACCCTGGCAGATTCATACATGTGCGCCCTCAGTCATTATTGTGCAGCAAAGCCAGATTCTGATCAGTGCATCTTGTGGCACAAAAGCAGATTGCAACAGGATAATTTACAATCATAAATGACACAAAGGCTATTAACTGAGTAAACACAAAGAGCTAATCCATTCATCCCACATGCGCATCTTGAAAGAGAAAAAGGCGCCTGAATCTATGAACCTGTTTCTACTAGCGGGGTCATAGATTTAGTGCTTCCTAGCTACAGAGTCAACACCTTCTGGCACAGGTATAAACCACATTTAAAGTGTGGTTTTACCTGTTCCAGCAGTAATGCGCCTGGATTATCCATACTAAAAATATAAAAGTGTAAGCTTCGAACGGTTTGAAGTGCGGACACGCCTCCAGCACGGCGCCCAATGATCTCATGTGCAATAGAAATTGCTGCGGTGCGCTGTGTAAAGTGCAGATATGAGTGGCACCATGGTTAGAAATATAGCGAATGGGACTGCGCCAGTTTTCGGGCTGAAAAGACACCAAACTTCAGCCCCGTTCATACATGTCACCCTTAGAGTCTGGACCCTAAGTTGTTACTCAAAGCCCCATCTAGGCAGATGCAATAGTTGCCCAGATAAGTAATATAATTGATATCAGGAAATGAGGTTCCCCCTTCGTCCCAAGAGGCTGTTAAGCATTGTGCCACAACATGATACCTACAGCCATTCCATACAAAGGAGAGTAGTAACCCTCTAATTCGAGGTATTAGGCAAGTAGGTAGGTATATAGGAGCTTGTTGAAGTATATATAATATCTAAGGTAAGAGTGACATTTTAACCAGGCTGATCCGAGCTGCAGTTGATAGCCAGTCTGCTCCAGCTACTAATTTTGTTCTGTAGGAATGTAATAAGTGGGGTAATATTTAAAGTTTCAAAATTTTGGCAATTCTAGACTTGTATCCCAAGATATGTAATAGAGGATGCCCAGACTAACGGGAAGATATGACACTTTCCATAGTAACTGAGATGTCCAGCAGTAAAATATTAGATTTAGACAAATGAATTAGTAACCCTGAAAAGGTCCCAAATTCTGTATTTGCAAGTAGTATGCAGAGATTCCTGCAGATCTTAAAGATATAGCAAAGTTTCATCAGCATACATAATAATTTTTTCATATATTAGGGGGATAGAAAAGGCCATTAATTTGTGCGCCCACCTTAATATTGGCTGTTAAAGGCTCCATTGCTAAAACAGATAGTAAGGGGGACATGGTACATCCCTGCCGGTTACCTCTACATAGAGAAAAGGCATCAGACAACCATCCATTAACAGTAACGTTAGATACTGGACTAGAATAGAGCAACTGCACCCAATTTATGAAAGTGGAGACAAAGCCAATTTTTTCTAAGATAAGAAACAGATAAGGCCATTCAATAGAATCAAATGCCTTAGCGGCATCTATGGATACTATTATTCTGCATCCGTTATCATTGTGGGAAGCTTGCAAATTTGTAAATAATCGTTGCAAGTTGAGAGCAGTCGATTTTCCAGGCCTGAAGCCTGTTTGGTCAGAATGGACAATAGATAGGATAACTTTGTTTAATCTCCTAGCAAGTAATTTAGCTAGTATTTTAATATCGGTTTGGAGAAGGGAGATAGGATGATAAGAGTCACAGTATAATGGATCTTACCCTGACTTAGGGAGAACCACTATAATGGCTCCACGCATAGAGGGTGGTAGGGACATGTCACAGTTAGCTGCCTGATATACCTCCAATAGCTGTGAGGCAAGGAACTCTGTATATTCCCTGTAAAATTTGTTAGGGAGGCCATCTCCACCAGGTGATTTAGACGCCTGGAAGGACTGAATAGAATCCATTATTTCTTGCACTGTGATTGGGTTATCTAGGAATACACTATCATCTGACGTCAGGATGAGAAGAGTGAGGGTTGATAAATATTATTTAATCTCGGTGGCTGAGACGGTAATGTGAGAAGAATAGAGGGTTTGATAATAGGTGCGGAATGTGTTAAGTATTACCAAGGAGTTGGGGATAAGTGTCCCATCAGGGGGTATTAAGACTGAAATAATGGCGGTTCTGAGGACCTCTGAGCTATACAAGCCAGGCGTTTTTCACATTTTTCACCATGTTCAAAAAAGGACTGCTTATTAATAAAGGCCTTTTTCTGGGCTTTAGAATAGAGAAAGAGAAAGGTTTGGTACAATCTAGTCCTGCAAAGCCATTCATCTTTGTGCACATTGGATGGATATCTAATGTAGCGCAGCTCCGCCTCTGTGACCTTTCTAGCCAATTGAAGCTCCCGGTGGGTTAGCCCTCTTTTAAGGTCATTAATGGCAGCAGTCATAGTGCCCTGGACAAAGGCCTTGAAAGTATCCCAAATCATTATAATTGATGGTATACCAGTGTTTTCCTGGAAGAATGTGCGCCACTTGTCGAGGAAGTAAGATTTTCAACCAAAACGGATTTAGGTGCCATTTGGTTCTGGGGCGCATGTAATCAGTCTTAAGAGATATCTTACCCAGTGCATGATCAGATGTTGATCCAGCCAAATACTGCACTACCTCGACAACTGGAATCAAGGAGGTGAAAATCAGCATAAGGACTATATTATGATAGGTTATCAAATTAAGGGGTGAAACATGAATACTGACGAGCCTCTGGAAAGCGAGTTTGTCATGCATCCATAATACAAAAGTCAAATACCAGCGACTGCAGAGATGAGGGTGCAGGACCCATGGGACTATTACCAGATGATGTAAAACGATCAAATTGTTTATCCCATACACAGTTGAAGTCAGTATGAGGCAGTAATTCTCAGGATCTCCTTAATCATGACAGACGAGTACGGTGGTGGGATGTATACACCAATTATAATAAATGTTATGTGGAAAAGGAGGCATACCAAAACTATATATCTGCCATCCCTGTTCATAACCACCCTAGTGAGACCCTAGTGAGACTAAAGCAAAAAGTACAACTAACAAAAATAGAGACTCCCCTGGCACAGTTCGTTAAGATCGAGTGGTATAACCACCCAAACCACGGTCGGTTGAGCAGTGGTAGTTTATCTGGAATCATATGGATCTTCTGAAGGCAAATTATGTCGCATTTTTGTGATTTCAAGTACTTAAAGAATAGTGCCTTTTTAATATGATCGTTTAGGCCATGAACATTCCAAGTAAAGAGATTACGTTATTCGCCATAACATAAAAAATAAGAAGGGATATAAGTGGAGTATGCAAAACCAATCATCACACCCATTGATAGAAACGCCCACTTCATATTATGCTGACATTTGGAAATCATCTCCAAGAGTAAGTAACAAAAGAGCAAACAAAACCCCAACCATTTCCGCTACCTACCCTACTTCTGTATCAAACTGATTCCCCAAACTATCCCGAGGTACAGATCAAAATATTAGCTACAATTCAATACACTACAAGTATCAATGACTGTAGATGAAGCCCAGGGACGGGATTCCAGTCAGTCAATAGCCTCCTGGGACTGGTGAAGAAAAAAGTCCTATTTTTAGTGATGACCTTTAGTCTGGCTGGGTAGAGCATGGCATACTTAAAGTTGCGTTCACATAGTTTCTGTTTGGCAGTAAAGAATAGAGCTCTTTTCTTGAATTTCGATGGGAAAATCCAGGTAGGCCAGAACCTTAGGGAGACATGAATGGAACTAGGTGCATCAGAGTGCATTTTCTCATCTATTTTTCAGTGTATAATGCACCTGAATGTATGAAAGGGGGTTTTGTGCGATTATAAATGGTGTTTAAAATCTCGCCTATGTGTTTGGCGCATTATCCAATTTAGGCTTATTAATAATGCACCAAACATGTATAAAGGCTAAAGATAGGCTGGAAATAAAAGAAAAATCATTAGAATAGCATGTCAGTGAACAGAAACTATGGTAATAATCTTGCTTGGTGCACCATAGGTCCTAGCAAGATCTGTGGTGTGTTGGTTCTTGCTGTATGTAAAGGGTGAGAGCAGCAGAAATTTATTTCAAATTTAATGTAGCAAAAAAAATCTGAACAACATCATCAGTGGGTTATTAATGTAAATACATTTACATACATTTTATAGGAGATATTTTTATATTTTTGGGATATTATATATTTTTATATTAATTTTATATGATAACATTTTTATTACATTTAAATAATTAGATTTTATATAGTTTGATAATTATCAGAAATTACTTTTTATTATTGTACTGGTCTGAGAAATATTGGACATTTTTTGCCCTAATAGCAAATCTAGCTCTACTTCGACTCCTCAACACATTCGTTTGGTGCATTAGGGTATGTTCACATGGCATAATTGCAGGGCGTATTGTGCGAGCCGGGAGAGGAGACGTAATCCATAGTTCTCTATGAGAACTGTGGATTACCGTAATGACTGGGACATATCTCGCCCTGTATTGAGCACAGTACGCCACAAAATATGGTCCGAAATACGTCCCACTTTAAGCCGTGTGAACATAGCCTTAGACATCGTAGCCGGCTTACTTTAACGCATTTTAGCCAGAAAAGGGTGAAAAACCCGATCATACATGTCTCCTTTAGAGTTGCACACAGGGATGGGCCCTTTTTCTGTAATGAGCCGTAGGATGGTGTCCCTGTCTCTGTAGTTCAAGAGTTTGGCTATAAACATGCACAGACACGTACCGGGTGAAGGAGGTTTGGACAAAATTCTGTGTGCGCATTCTACTGCAAACTTCACGGAAAAATTTATCTCTGCCAAATGTTGAGATTAACAGGTTTTCCAGAAAGGACTTTGGTAAAGAGCCTTCTGAGCCCCTCCGCAAGACCAACCAATTGTAGATTACATCCCCTCAGCCTGTTTTCTTGGTCATCCAAATGCTGGCGTAGTTTTGTGATGTTTCTTTCGGCCTCCTCTACTCGGCGAGTCAGTGGGTTGGTCTGGTCTGTCAGTGCACTGATTCTGTGTTCCACCTTTGTCACTCTTTCACGCGTTTTCTGTGCATCTGTTGTGCTAAGAGATTTATTGACCATCCGGAATCCATATTGACAGTATCACTTTAAGAATTATAGATGACAATAGCCATGCTTTAAGCTGTAATTTTCCTAGTGCTTGGTAAATGTTAGTGAGAAACAGTATATTGACACAGAGGTTTGTTATCAGGGTCTCTCACATGACTTTGTTGTTGCGGGAGCGTTGTACCTAGTAGCCACATAGCTCTGTGCTGGTGTAAACAATTACTACCCAGCGATGTTTAGAGGGAAATCATGGGAACCCAGGTGTTCAGCATCAAGTCATGGGTTTTTTCCAGTGCCAGGTTAACCTTTTAAGAACTGGTCATTCGAAGGAGGGAGGCCTTATACTGGAAAAGTACTGATCTGTCAGCTTGCGTAACACTTGGTTATGCAGGCATTTGTTTCAAGTAATATAAAAGCTGAGAAAGTTTGCTGCAATGTTAGCAGTAGCTGTACCTGTGGGCTATAGAGGGACGCCTCGCCGCCACAGTGTGGATACCAGGTAGATCTCTCTATCTTCGCTGACCCCTTCTCCCAGCTGATGTTACAGATAGATGATGCTGATAAGATGCCTGGTGAAGCTTGTACCTATATATGGGGCACCCGTGCACGGTGTCGATCTCCAGATTATCTCTCTATCTTCGCTGGTCCGTGTTACCAGCTGATGCCGATAGGTGATGCTTATAAGATGCCTGATGAAGCTTTGACCCATATGTAGATGTGATGTAAGTATTTGTAATCCATATTATGCGTGCTTTGCCTTTGTAACCAATATTATGCGTGCCTTGCCTTTATAATCTGTTATGCAAAAGTATATACAATATCACTCTATCTTCTTGTATTTTTATGTAATCATTGAGTTACTCATATAATAAAGTAAATAAAGCATTGGATGTGGCCTTCTTTAAAGCCGTATCGGACCCACACAAAGAGTTGGCAAAACAGCATCATGTCTCAGCAGAGAGATGTCCACTTTTATCTCTCCAATGTGAGAAGTCAAGGTGGTTTGGCAGGTATGTATAGCAGCCAGAACTTTTAGAGTCTCTGGATTTGGGGTTGTTGTTTCAGAAGTGTCCTGCTGGTGATCTGCGGGCCTGGCAGATGTAGATTAAGGTCCTGTTGTCACATGCTGTTCTGATCTACGTAATTCATCCAATTTATCTGTTACTTTAGATTGTGGTTTTATAGGAGTCATAAACGGTAATTTTTGGAGCAGATAATTAGGATACAAAAGAAAAAAAAGAGAAGGGTAAATTGTACTAGAATAGTCGCTATTCAATATGGAGCCTCCAAGCTTATAAAACACGTACGGTTTCACATTCTGTTAATAACCGGCATAGGTAGAAATGAGTGTATTAAACGGATAGCAACCACAGTACCTGAGAATGTAACGACAGGTTACCTGTCAGGAGTTGGCACAGCTGTTGCCATTGGTAATGTGGGGGCGGTGACCGACTCGAGTCTGTGTGTATTGACACTGGGATGTGAGACACAGTCAGGTCCACAGTAGGTGCTTCCTGAGTATGGCCACTTATGAGAATATCAGTGATGGGCAATTTGATCTTAATTGTAATCCTAACAGCTGCGCAGATTACATGGTTACTTAGGTAGCAGTAGGATGGCACCAGGTCTAAAGCTGCCAGTCCAGGAACACGTATAGAACGTATTTCAATGTAAGCTCCAGTTATTGTAGCAGCAGCAATTCCTCACTGTCTTACCCCATCCAGACACAAGAGGGAGACAGAGTCCATTGAAATAGAAGTCTTGTGTTGAAATACAGGAAAGTTGAAATGGTGGAATTCAGTCTTTATTTAACATCTTTGCCCCCAGGAGAGATGATATTTGGCAAAGGGGGAGTCCTCCCGGGCTCTCTGAAGAGTTGGTAAATCTCCTGCTATAGTAGGTTTACCACCAATCTGGTAAACCACTGGCAGGGACAGTTTTACTGCCAGGGGGCCAGTGCCGGTATTTTATTTGTACCGGCCATATCAAGTACTGGTAACTTTTAGAATACACTCTTGGGCATGCCTATTAGGGTATGTTCACGTGTCTTATTTGGCCGCTGTTTGGACACTGATTTTTCAGCGCCCAAAACAGCAGCAAAACCTCGCCTGAAACATGCTTCTTCAGAATAGGTTTTAATGATGGTTTTTTTTTGTTTTTTTTTTCAAACAATGATGTCATCCTTTACAAACAGTCCCGTTGCATTATGTGAATAACATTTAAATAGATAACAGTGAAATGTTCAGTTGACATTTACACTTCTCCATTTATAAAAACAATAAAAAATAAACCGAGCCAATATTCAACATCCCCAATAAAGACCCTCCCCTACCCCCAAACCTTCATCTGCAGACATGAAAAATTCTGACACCCAACCTTCTATTGTGTAACCACTCTTTCCATATTATACTATTTATAAGGCCACCTACCCCGTGCGAGAATTCCTCCCCATTAACCTTTCTTCCCTGGCTTATTCCACCCAATTGTTCCCCTGTCACGTACCATCCCCTGCCTCTAGTCTGCCCAGGAAGCCAGCCAATTTTTCCCTGAGGTAGTAATCAGAAGTGCGAAAGTGATCCATCAGCGCCCCTACCTCTACATCAGAAAAAGTTTTAATGATAAAACTCATCCATTTTTTTAAAGAACTTCCCAGACAAAGAGCTCTTATTCATTTCCACCTCAATCCTATCTATAGTTAGTAATCTCTTGACCATGAGGATAACTTCTGCCTTTGTCGGGACACTCTCCTTCAACCAATGTCTTAGTATACACTTCTTAGACACCAGCAATAATGTATGTACCTCTTTATGATTTATTAAACCAGGAGTCTCTCCCGTTTTGTTGTTCTTAGCTAGAATATAATGAAATACTGCACTTATAGGATCACATCCACATTCCACACCTCTCTAATCAGCAAAAGAATATCATCCCAGTATTTCTTTAGCTTCGGACAATGCCATATACAATGTAACAGGTCTGCCTTCTGTAGCTTACATTTGGGACATTCCTTGAAATAGTGTGCTGGGACATTTCTGAACGAAAGATCAAATGCATAAGTAGCTTTGTGAGCTAAGCGGAAGAACATCTCCCTCCAGTTTTCATTAATAATAGCAGCTCTAATTTTCCCCACCCTGCTCTGATTTTTTGCTGAATCTCGGGGTCTCTCAAATCCCTTTCCCACGAACGAAAGCAGGACTCTTTAGTTGTTATGAGTACTCTATCACATAATCTTTTGTAAATCATGGACAGGGACCCGCATCGATCCTGACCCCCTACCAGACTATTAAATATACCTGTCGTCTCTACTGCCGCAAGATTTTTAATCTTAGATTAACAAAAGGCCATCACTTGCCAAAATTGAAAGACTTGCCCCTCTCTGAAACGGTTTTTTTCTCTCATTTCTTGCCATGTCATGAACCTATTATCCTTCTCATTGATTAGGTCTCCTATAAATCTTATATTCTTACTTCTCCATTCCTCAGAAAAATTTATTTTCCCTCCCTGCCGGAAACGCTGGGCAATTCCCAGATGGGAGCATATTTTGAGAGATGTACAGGCAGAGTGAACAGCTTTCTGACATGCTTCCATGTGGCAATAGTGTCTCTAAGAACTACACTCCTTTTCACATGCGGAGGAAGATCTCTTACCGCCGTATGTAGGAGCGCAACTAGATTCTCCGGGCTAGCCAACTTCCGCTCAAGGTGTAAGTTAGAGAAACTATTGCTCTCATTCACCCAGTCCCTTACATGGCGCATCAACGCCGCTAAATTATACAATCTAATGTTGGGTAGGTTCAAGCCCCCGTCAACCTTGGCCAAGCTTAGCTTTTTATAGGCAATCCTGGGTCTCTTGGAATTCCACAAAAATTTCACAAAGGCAGATTGTAACCTGTTTACATCCTTATGTTTCAGGAGAATAGGCAAATTTTGCAAGGGATACAATAAGCGAGCAAAGCTTATCATTTTTAACAATTGCGCCCTACCAAATCATGATAATGGTAATGAATTCCACCTTTTCAACTCTCCCAGTATTTTATATAGTAATGGCCCATAGTTTAGTTGATATAAGAATGAACTCTTTCTCTCAATTCTTATCCCTAAATAGGTCAAGGATCAAGAGACTACCTGGACCCCTTCTCTTAGCAGTATCCCTCCTCTGTGCTCTCCTAGAAATAGTAGCTGACTTTTAGATATATTAATTTTATACCCACTGAGGGACCCCACTTGATTCAAAAAAGCTATAACCTTACCCAGATGATCCCTTGGTGAATTCAGGAAAAGCATCATGTCATCCGCAAAGCAGCATAACTTGACCTCCTCACTGCCCACCCTTATTCCCTCAAAAGTATCGGAGGAGATTAAATATCTAATGACGGCTCTAGCGCAATATTAAAAAGTAATGGGGAAAGCGGGCACCCCTGCCGTGTCCCTTTCTGTAGCCGAATAGGATCTGATAGGAAGCCAAGAGTGTTCTCTATTGCCATCGGTTGATCATATATGGCTTCGGTAAAAGCCCTAAGTGACCCTTGTATGTTCATTTTGGCCATAACTACATACAACCAGGACCACTCCAAATTATCAAATGCCTTTTCGGCGTCCACGGTGAATAGCGCTGGGCCTCCCTGTTTGCCTTTCTTTCCCTCGGAACTAACCAGTAACGCTAATACCGTTCTGATATTGACCACTCCTGACCGTCCTTTTACAAATCCAGTTTGGTTGTGACCTACTAACTTGGGCAACACAGCCGCGAGTCTATTTGCCAATATCTTGGAAAATATTTTAATATCAACATTAATTAATGAAATTGGCCGGTAGGAGCTGGGACAATCTGGGACCTTCCCCTCCTTGTGTAACACCCTGATATAAGCTGTGTTGGACGAAGGCATCACCATCTTTTTATCTATGATCTCCTCAAACACCTGAATGAGACCCCTCTATACTTGGCCCAAAATTTTGAAGACCCCCCGAAATGCCATCCAGGCCCGGAGCTTTACTATTTGGAATACCTTTAATCGTGGCCAACAACTCCTCTAACTCTATGGGCGCATTAAGGTAGCCTAAATCTTCCTCCGATAATGCTGGCAGTTTCAACTTATCTAGAAAGCCTGTCTGGGCCTGATCGGATACTGGCAGCCCCTCCCTATATAGCTCCTCATAATACTCCTTAAAAACTGTATTTTTTTTTTTGGGGGTTGTGTTTGGTTCCCCTCGGCTTTGATCCCTGAATTAAATTTGCTTTTTTTTTTTTCCCTTTGGGCCATGTTCGAAAACCATTTTCCCCTGTTTTGTTAAAAAATTTAATGAACGAACTGTTTCCCGATCAAAAAATTATTTTTATCCAATTTCTCCTGCCATCCCTCACACTCTTGCTTCACCTGTATCCATTTGCTTTTATCCTCCAGAGCCCAGATAAGTAGTGTAACGCCCCGAAACCCTCGCGTCGTTTTGGAACCTTTCCCTGGTATGCTTTTTGAATGAGTGTGTAAGCTATTTTTTTCCCCCCTCGGGAAAAAGCTTTCGGTCCAAAATAAAAAAGGGGTTATCCCATTCCGATTAGTTTCGCAAAAAATCGTCCACCCGTTTTCATCAAAATTTAGAAACCCCCCCTCCTGTAGGAAGAATTCCGGAAGTTCCAGGAAAATCGGGACCTTAAAAAGTATCCTGGAGAGTGAGCGTAATTGGGGCGTGATCCGAAATTACAATAACTAAAATACTGGTATCTCCCCCTTGCCCATCGTTTTATCATTCAAGAAGAAGTCATCTATTTGCCAGAAATTTGCGGATGGGAAAAAAAGGTGAATTCCCTTCCCTCTGGGGTTTTCCCTGTTCCAACTGTCCATCAACCCCGATCTGAATCCCCTGCAAGACTTTCCCCCTTACGCAATACACACCCTTCCCCAGATCCACCCCTTTTTCTACTTTTCTAAAACTTTCATGACCCCTTGAAACCCCGCTACTATTACTTGGGCCCATATCTGAAGACCGCCGCTTCCCAAGTTTGGATGAAAGCTATATCCGGTTGTGGGTGCTTTTTACATTATATATGCTTAACCCCCTAGGGGGGGTGTCCAAGGGAAAACCCGGAGAAAATTTTTCTTTGAGCATATTTGAGGAAAAACCCCGAGCATTGTGAACGCCTATTTGGAAAAAAATTCCCCCCTTTTTAACTTAAATTTCTGGGGCTCCACCACTTCACCCCCCTACATTTTTTGCTCCCGAACCCTACTTCCCCATTCA
>JAODAL010041537.1:0-35776 GCA_025379985.1 Phyllomedusa bahiana | reverse complement strand
GTGTGATTCGTTCGCCGAGGCAAGCCAGGTGAGAACTGCATGAAAAACCGCTTGCCCAACACATGTGTATGAGGACAGTATTTTGGGAGGCTAGTGGTGGGGTTGTGGGGGAGGAGGAGGCGGACATTGGCGGGGTGCAGCAGTTACAACGTGGGGAAAAGCGGCGTCTCCTTCCAAGGTTGGTGGCCTGGGCCGGAAACACATCACCCAGGGGGGCCTAAAGGACATGACGTCCCGACCGTATTTTACAGCTCCAGATTCTGCCTGCCGGCACCTTGGAACAAACCATAAGCTTAAGGACTGCCCACCTTCTTTTACAAAAATTTTTTAAAAGTCGGGTATTTCCCTTTTTTGGAAAAAAAATTACGGCTTGGAACTCTCCTCTGGGCTCATTATTCTCGAATGGTGAAAGGTCCACCTTTTGGAAAAGGGAGGGACTGCTTAACCAACAACTTGGACGGAGCACGGTCAGCGCTGACCTTAGGAGGTTGGACGCATACTTTTGCTCTTTGCAATCGCCTCCTGAACACTGCGGCCCCCTGAGTAGCGAGGACAGGAGCATCGGGACCGGGAAAAGATGTCAAAGAGAAACAGCTCCCTTCGCAGAGGTGGGGGAGCCTTGACGGGCTGCAATGGCATCGTGCTACTGGGCGCTGCTGCGCCTTTTTGCTGCGGCGGCAGGATGGACCACCACTTGAGCCACGTTTCTCCCCGGGCCACCGGATATGACGCTGCAGTTTTTGACGCAGGGCCAGGGGCCCCAACGTTAGCCCCCCTGGCCACCCCCTTTTTCTGCCTACAGATTCTACATATACCCATATTGGGCCCTTTCCGGGTGTTTTACAAAAACCCCCACACCCGCCGGTATCGTTTTTAAAACCCCGCCAAAAGCTCCGCACTGGTACTACTGCCGCCGCTCCCCCTTTCGCTGAGCCCCTTGCCCTACTTTCTTGGACCTCGAAGGGGGTTTTTTTTACCCCGGGGCCGCTTGGCCCCCCGACCTCACACGCTGCATCCTGCTGACTCATGCCCACACGCCCCACTTGCTGCTTCCTGCGCCGACGCGCAAGCTGCGCCCCTTCCCCTGACGAGTGAACCCCTTTCCCCTCACCCCCTCCCAAGTGCGTCGGCTACATCATCATCTTTTGTTTTTCATCGTCACTGTGTCCTAAAACCCCGGGTCTTGGGTATGCAGGGGCCCTGCCCCCCTCACAACATAAAATTCCCCAGCCACCCAACATCTAATTTTGCCGCCACTGCAAGAAAAGGGGGGATATTGGCCCCATTTCTTCGCTGCCAAGAGCTGTTTGACTCCCTCCTAAAATTTGTTTCTCCTCGAAATAGTGGCGCGACCCAGACCACATAGAGATCCTGGCTGGGGGAAACCCGGGTTTGAGGACGGAAGGGGCCCTGACCCCCCCCCCCGGCCAGCCAACTACGGGTTGTTCTGACTTTCCCCCCCCGACTCGGGCTGGGGTTTTGTCAGATGTCACGGGGGAAGTAGATGACCTATAAACCAAATCAAAACTCTTGGGTTGCTAAACAACACACGGCCCCGCTAGATACAGCGGAGTTGTGGTCCACCG
This sequence comes from Phyllomedusa bahiana, assembly GCA_025379985.1. Taxonomy (NCBI): domain Eukaryota; kingdom Metazoa; phylum Chordata; class Amphibia; order Anura; family Hylidae; genus Phyllomedusa; species Phyllomedusa bahiana. The sequence continues at coordinate 34,190 of JAODAL010041537.1, read as the reverse complement.
AGTGACCCCTCCGCTCCCTTTTCCCCGTGCGCGACCTGGGCCTGGAATTTTGTGCCTCGGGCCACTCGCGGGTGAAGACCCACCTTCTGCTGACATACTGTTTGTTCTAAAATGTACAGACATGTTTGATGAAGATACTGTTAAAAATAAATACCACCCGTATTTTACTCCAAAGAAACCCCAAAAAGAAGCTTTTGGGAAACCCTTTGGGTATAAATTTCGCTCCACAAATGGGCAGGAAAATTTTTTTTTTTAATTGTAAAGTCCATTCAAAAAACCGGTATTTTACGAATAAAAAGCCAAAAAGGGTTAATTAACCTTTGGGGTATGAATTAGCTACAAATTTTTTTCGTGGTGTGAAAAACAAAGTTTTTTTTTTTCTGAGTACAATGCAGAACAACCTTAAATAACCCCGGATGTAAATTTGCCAAAAGAAAATTTAAGCCCCCAAACACAGCTTTTTACGGTTACATTGCGTGTTTTTTTACCTACACAACAAGATAAAAAATTGAATTAACCCCTTGCCCTTTTGAATTAGGTACAGGAAAATTGTAATTTTTGGGGGTGAAAAAGATGGTTTATTTTTTTTCACCACAAACAAAAAACAACCTTAATTAACCCCTGAAAGTAAAATTTCGCAAAAGAATTTTAGCAGCCCCAAACACTAGCTTTGTACGGTTTCAATTTCGTGTTTTCTTCCTACCAACAAGAGAAAAAATTGTAATTAAAAATTTGGTTTGAATTATGGAAGGAAAATTTTTAATTTTTGGCGTGAAAAAGACGGTTTTTTTTGTCACCAGCAGAAAACAACGCTTAAAAAACCCCCGATGTAAATTGCGCAAAAAAGAGCAGCCAAAACTACTTTGCTTTTTAGCGTGTTTTCAATTTCGTTTTTTACGCTCACAAAAAGAGAAAAATTGAATTTAAACCCTTTTCTTTGAATTAGGACAGGAAAATTGAGTTTTTGGCGGTGAAAAAAAACGGGTTTATTTTTGTCACCACACAAAAAACAACGCTTTAAATTTAACCCCCGGATTTTAAATTTCGCAAAAGAATTTAGGGACCACAAATTAAGCTTGTAGCGTGTTACAATTGCGTTTTTTACGTTACACAACAAAAATATTGTAATTAACCTTTTGGGTTTGAATTTTTGGTACAAAAAATTGTAATTTTTGGCGGTAAAAAGACGGTTTTTTTTTGTCACCCCAGCAGAAAAACAACTGTTAATTAACCCCTGGTAAATTGCGAAAAGAATTGAGCAGCCACAAACTACTGCTTTGTAGCGGTTACAATTCGTGTTTTCTACGCTACACAACAAGAAAAAAAATTGTAATTTTAAACCCTTTTCTTGAATTTTGGTACAGGGAAAAATTTTAATTTTGGCGGGAAAAAAACGGTTTATTTTTTGCACCCCAGCAAAAAACAACGCTTAAAATTTAAACCCCTGGGTGTAAATTGCCAAAGAAATTTAGCACCACAAACTACTAGCTTTTTAGCGTGTTACAATTGCGGTTTTTCTACGCACAACAACAAAAAAAAAAATTTTAATTAACCTTTGCTTGTAAATTTTGTACAGGGAAAATTTAATTTTTTTCGGTGAAAAAGACGGTTTCTTGAGTCCCCAGAGCAAAAAACAAGCAATTTCCCTGGAGAAATTGCCAAAAGAATTGAGCGCCCAAAACTTTGCTTTGTACGTTTACAATTGGTGTTTTCTACGCACACAACAGGATAAAAAATTGTAATTAACCTTTGCTTGTGAATTATGGTACGGAAAATTGTAATTTTTGGGGGTGAAAAAGACGGTTTTTATTTTGTCACCACAGCAAAAACAACGCTTAAAAAACCCCCATGAAAAAAGGCAAAAAAATTTACAGCCACAAAATACTAGCTTTGAGCGGTTACAATGCGTGTTTTTTTTACGCACACAACAAAGAAAAAAATTTTAATTAACCTTTGCTTGTGAATTATGACAGGAAAATTGTAATTTTTGGCGGTGAAAAAGACTTTTTTTTTTTGGGGTCAACCCCGAGCAAAAAACAACGCTTTTTAACCCCCCCGGATGTAAATTTTCGCAAAAGAAAATTTAGCGGGCCACAAGCTACAAATTTTAGCGTGACAATTGGGTTTTTCTACCTACACAACAAGGAAAAAAATTTTAAATTTAAACCCTTTGCTTTGGGAATTATGGGACAGGGGAAAAATTTTTAAATTTTTTGGGGGTGAAAAAGAGGTTTATTTTTGCCCACAGCAAAAAACAACGCTAATTAACCCCTGATTAAATTCGCAAAAAATTGAGCAGCCACAAACTACAGCTTTGGCGGTTACAAATTGCGTGTTTTTCTACCTACACAACAAGGAAAAAATTGTAAAAAACCTTTTTCTTGTAATTAGGGAAGAAAATTTAATTTTTGGCGGGGAAAAAAAACGGTTATTTTTGTCACCACAGCAAAAAAACAACGCTTTAAATTTAAACCCCGGATTTAAAAGCGCAAAAGAATTGAGCAGCCACAAACTACTAGCTTTGTACGTGTTACAATTTCGTGTTTTCTACCTACACAACAAGAGAAAAAAAGTAATTTAAACCTTTGCTTGTGAATTAGGTACAGGAAAAAATTTTAATTTTTTTTGGGGGTGAAAAAGCGTTTCTTGAGTCACCAAGCAGAAAAAAAAACGCTTAATTAACCCCTGGAAAATAAATTGGGGCAAAAGAATTGAGCGGCCCCAAGCACTAACTTTGTAGCGTGTTTTCAATTTTTTGTTTTTTTACGCTTTCCAACAAGAGAAAAAATTTTAATTAACCTTTTCTTGTGAATTATGGGACAGGAAAATTTTTAAATTTTTGGGGGTGAAAAAAATGGTTTTTTTTTGTCACCACAGCAGAAAAACAACGTTTAAATTTAAACCCCGGGTGTAAATTGCGCAAAAGAATTGAGCAGCCACAAACACACTTTGTAGCGTTTACAATTGCTGTTTTTTTTTTCGCTACACAACAAGAGAAAAAATTGTAAATTTAAACCCTTTTCTTGTGAATTATGGACAGGAAAATTGTAATTTTGGCGTGAAAAAAACGGTTTTTTTTGCACCCCACAAAAAAAAACGCTTAAAATTTACCCCGGTGTAAATTGCGCAAAAAAATTGACAGCCACAAAAACTACTTGTAGCGTGTTTCAATTGCGTGTTTTCCCCCACGCTACACAAAAAGAAAAAATTGTAAATTAACCTTTCTTGTAATTATTTTACAGGAAAAATTTTAATTTTGGCGGTGAAAAAGACGGTTTTTTGGATCACCCGAGCAGAAAAACACGCTTAATTAACCCCTGGATTAAATTGCGCAAAAGAATTGAGCGGGCCCACAAGCTACTAGCTTTGTAGCGTGTTACAGTTGCATGTTTCTACGCTAACACAACAAGAGAACAAATTGTAATTAACTTTGCATGTGAATTATGGTACAGGAAAATTTTAATTTTGGCGGTGAAAAAGACGGTTTTCTTGGAGTCACCACTAACAGCAGTAAACGCTTAATTAACCCCTGGATGTAATTGCAGCCAAAAATGAAGTGGTCATTTGTATTAAAAAAGCGCTGTTTCTTTAAATGATACCACAGGAACTTGCTTAGATCCCGCCTTGGATATTCAATGTAGCTGATGAGCAGATAGCATTAAAAAGTATATCACTGCATTAGAAGACGCACACTGGACTTCAGATCCAAATACACCAAAAAATCAGAAATCAGAATATATAAGAGAAGCAGTCTCTGAGAACAAGCTGAGGACAGCCCCGACAAAAATCGCTGTAAAAAATCAAGTTCTTAGTTAGAGCAATTACATAAGCATCGCCGGCAGCAACTTTCCTGTTTCAGTACATTAGAGGATTGTGAGCTCCCTGCATCGCGCCTGACTTATATAGTGCGAGTTGACGTCACAGAATCACCGCCGGTCTCGATTGGCTAATCTCTGCACATGGTCCATTGTCAGGCTATGCCATTCTTCTCCCAGGGTTGCTTTGATACCCATTAACGCAAATGTGCTTCGCAGCATTTTTATCAATCCAAAGCACACTTCGTTCACCGCAAGTACCCCAAACTTTCGACTTCGTTCCGAACCGAAGTTTTACCTGAAATTCTAAACGAATTCCACTTCGTTAGAATCAATTCGCCATTTTTAAATGTCAGCAGTTTTGGCCTTAAAATTAGGGAAAGCTAATTTTGTGCTTTAACTCTTTGGGATTTCATCTAATTTTCAGGAACAAAGAAAATTTTTGTGTTATAATGGTGTACTGTGCCAAATTATATCTGCTATCTAAAATGTTGTCTCGTATGTATTTAAGTGCAACTTATTGGGTAATGGATGCTGCCACATCTTTCATCATCTTGTCAGCACTCTCTCAGAATCAAATAACTTACCCACAATATTTCATTGTGTAATATTCTAGATCTGCTTAGAGAAGCTTGGCCTTACAGATGTTTAATCTTTCACTGAACACAAAAGAATATAGCAGGCTGAAGGGTATGTTGTCTTTTTCTACAGGTGTACTGTGCACATCAGCTATATGATAACAGACTGGCTTGTCAAAGTGGAGGCTGAAGATTTGGATAGACAATTAATTGACTACCTTGCAACCTTTCAACTAGTTTTACAAATTAACTAAATTAGACTGCCAAGTCCTACTTCTGGAATGGGACAGCATCTCAGTTCTCTGTTCCTGTGGCCTCTCTTGGCACAATGACGAAAGGCTTCTATGTGAGCAAACTCATGGCATTTGTCAGCATCTTATTTGCCATGGCTGCAGTGGCTACAATAATTATCCTAGAAGATGTTAATGCGAATGAGAAATCCAATAACAATAAGGTAGAAAATGGAGGAACCACCTCAACTGCCACAACCACCACCACTACTCCATCAACAACCACATCACCGGTAACTACTACAACTACAACTCATGCATACAATGAAATATTGGATAAATATCGGCTTCCAGGGGAGCTAGAACCAGAACACTATGATATTGACCTCAGACCTATTCTAACAAAAAATAATCAAGGGCTTTATATCTTTTATGGGAAAAGCACAGCCTATTTCACGTGTAAAAAAGCTACAAAGTATTTTATTATTCACAGTAAAAAACTTACTTATTCGAAGGATCCAGAGGTCCCTGATGAAAATGGCAAGGTGATCTGTTCAGACAGGTAGTTTGTTGCAGAGAAGACTAAAATTTTTATTCCCTCTCCAAGAACCCCTGCAACCTGAGAAAAAATAAAACTTTACACAAAATTTGAGGGAGAACGGCAGATCCCTCAGGATTTACCGCGTGAATTGAGAAGAGGGTCAACCAAGTAAGAAACAAAAAAATAACAGAAAAAAAAATGACTTTTTTTTAAATTAAATTTCTATCTATCTATCTAATCTATCTCTTCTATCATCTATCTATTATTGCAGCACCCGGTATGATAAGTTAAAAAAGTGCAAAATTTACCCATATGGGGTTTTCACCCCTGTTATAGGTTTTTTTTTCAAGGGTGAATACGTGAAAAAAAGGTATATAAACCCTGTGCTTATTAAGAAGCATAATTACCAAACAAGAATGTACATATGTGAACATATCAAAATATTCATAAAGTGCAATTAGACAATAATTCTTGTGAAAGTACATGAATGCATGACATATCAACACCACAAAGGAAAAAAAAATGCTCGTAAAACTAGTCACACAGGTGAATACAAATAGCATGGTTAATGAAGAGGGAAGGACCACTCACCAATGAGTGCTATAATAACCTAAAACTCTATAAGGGTGAGTCAAAAATTATCTGCCTCTCTAGCTGTTGAATTTATTTTAATTAATTTTCAGGAAAGACAAATCTATTATTTTTCAACATAATCTTCCAGCTTTTCAATGCGATTTGTCCATGCCAACAGTCTTTTGTATTTCCTCATTAAAAAAATGTTTTAGGCCAAGTAGCAAACTACTACCGCACTGCTGCCTGAACCTCTTTATCAGACATGAATCTTCATCCCTTTTTGTGATCCTGAGGGGAACATCAGACTAAGGAAGAAAGATTTAAAAACCCCAAAACAAAGGGGGCCCTTTTGTATGAAAAATGTTAGCATAAGGGTATTTCAACGGCGTTCACTCCGAATAAAAACACTTTTCTGACAGCATTCTTGGATGCATCCGCAAGAGGGGCCCGACAGGGTGATGCAAAACGCTGGCGTCACTCATGTGAAAAGGGTGCGTGTCTGTCATTGCCGGGAATGATAATCTCCCTTCTAATTGTTAGATGCTTTGGGCCATTCTGAGGACCCCAAAGACGCATCTGAAAAATGTATGTTTATCGAGTGAAGACCCCTGTGAAATACCCTAAGATGTCTTGTAGTCAAAAACGATGAGCTCGCTTTTATTTCATTAGGGCTCTGGAGAAATAATAGTGATTTTTGGGTTGGTTGCTATGGGCAAACAAAAGTTTACTGTAGACTTTTCATAATAAAGGGCCCCTGTTTTTGGAGTGTTTACATTATAGGCGGTATTGTGTGAAAACACAACACCCATGCATTGCATGCATTTTGTTTGAATATTAGGCTTCAGCTCTTTAGTGAGCAATCATACAAATTTCTTCATGACAAAACATTCTCTCCATACTCTGCACAAAGTCTTCGATAAATATCAGCCAAAGACACATCTTCAGACCATAAAAAACAAATAATTGCACGCTGATCTTCTTTCATGCATTTCACAAGGAAGGCCGGCATTTTTTCTTGCACTGCAGTCATTTTTTCCTCCCCACTTCTCAAGATCCATATTTTTTTTTACTTTTTCATCTACATACACCTGTAAGGGCTTGATTTTTGTTTTTTTCAGGACAACATGTAATTTCAGCGGTACCATTTGCTGTACAGTTTTGTACTGGGAAACTCAAAACAAAATTGCAGAGTGAAATAGTAAAAAGTACAACACATTTTTGTGGGGGTTTTGATACTATAGAGTTCACTGTACAGAATAAATGGCATGCTATCTTAATTCTGCAGGTCAATATGATTATAGCATTTTAAAATTTATAAAGTTTCTTTCACTATCTTTTTTAAAAATAGATTTTTTAAACATTTTTAAATTTGCTTTGCATTGCCATTTTCTGAGACTAATACATTTTTTATTGTACAGAGTTTTCTAAGGGCTTTTTTTAGGTTGATGTGTAGTTTTTATTGGTATCATTTTTGGATGTATACAACTTTTTATCACTTTTTATTCCAATTTTTTGGGCAGTGAAGCCAACAAAAAACTGCAGTTTTTGGGTTGAGTATTTTTCTTTTTGTGGTGTTCATTTTGCAGGATGAATAATGTTATACATTTGTTCAACAGAGCCCACTGTTCTGGACTATCCAATGCCAATTATGTTTGTTTGTTTTGTATTTGTGATTGGATCGTGAAGACAGAAGTGATTGGGAGATTGATTGGTGGCAGCTAAGGCGTTAAATGACTGGGATCTGAATTATCTCCAATCCTAGCAAATGAAGCAGATGCCAGCGTGCTTCATACTCCTTTACCAAGATCATGATGTAACTATGTCATATGTCGGGAAGAGGTTAAAATAATCTATATGATTAATTTTTGCACATATATTGGAGCTTGCAGAATGCTGTTGCTTCTTTTGTGTTTATTTTCTTTAACTGATACATGAAGAGAATTTTCCCACTAAAATCTAAAAAATCACCTCATGTTCACAAATGGCAGAATTTGTTACAGAAATAACTGCTACTGTCTCGTTTGTCTGAATGAGGTTTGCATAAAGCCTTTTTAGGTATGTTTCCAGGGCTAATTTCGGGCGTAATTTCGCCCCTGAAATTTAGCCGTTACGGGGGCGGGGGATACGGGGGTTAAACCGGCACCGCGTCCCCATTGACAAAATATTTTGCTGGGCGCTAACCCCGGGCAAAGAAAGACTAGAAATTTCATTCCCCCCCCGCCCCGGGCGGGAGAGAGAACGTTCTAGTGAAGAGGGATGACTTGAATCTGCAAACGCTGCCTAAAGCTGTCCCCCCTACGTGCAAAAGAATGACAAAATACCGTTCCCAAAATCAGATCAGTATTTTGTCATTGCCGTGTGAATGCACTCTTAAGCTATGTCTTTACGGGACTTGTTTACAGTCAGATTTTTAAGCCGATTCAGTATTTAGAATCCGCAAAAATATCACCCCTATAGACCTCAATAGAAAAACCGAGCTGTATTCTACAATATTCTAAGGTCAGATTTCAAAAACGTTTAAAAAAAAACTTAGAACATTTTCTATAATCCACCAGAAAATGGCAAGTTATAGTACTGTTCTATTGAATGGGGCGTCTGAAATCTGAAAACCACAGCAAAAACTGCAACAAACAACGTGCAAAAAAAATGAAAACGGAGTATAAAATACTGTTAACATTTTCATGAGAATCCAATCAGTATTTTACCCTCTGCTGTGTAGATGAAGCTTTAATCTTTGAGTTGTTTTTCTCTGTCAGTTTGTGAAACATTCCATTAACACAATTGACAAGCAATATTGTTACAATCACAGCTCCAAGACATTGTCACCTTCTTTCCTATTGATCAAACAACAATTCTAATTCTTTAGTCATTCTTCTGATATTCTTGTATCAATGTAAAAACATGCAACTCAAGACACTAGAAAAACTGAAACACAAAGCTTTCACCCAGCTTTCCCATATAAACATGACAGGGCCAGACAGAATTTTAAGCAAATGAGAGGAGGTGATGGTGATTGTCTTATTCTGGAGGGAAATTCTATTTCATAGTCTTACTGGTAAAATTTTCTAATTAAATGCCTATTTGACAGGGTCATAGCCACTACACAAATGCAGGCCCCTGATGCAAGGAAAGCATTCCCCTGCTTTGATGAGCCGGCAATGAAAGCTACTTTCAACATCACTATCAGACACAAGCCGGATTATGTGGCATTGTCAAATATGAATGTGGCAAGTAAGTGTTTCTTTCTATGAGAATAAATTAATAGCTCTGGGACAGATAGGCAGACAGATAGACAGATAGATAGATAGGTTTATTCCATCTTCCCTTATACACACACACCAAGAGCTTAACTAAATTTCCTCCCTCCACTAAATGTAACAAACAAAAAGAGAAAAAGAAACTGAAAAAAATATATATACGAATATATATCTATATAGTGGCATAGCTAAAGGAGTCACACTTGCAACTTGACATCTGAGCCAGGGGGCCCTAGGACCCGCTCACTAAACAGCGGCATCGCTAGGTCTATAGGACCTAGTGATGCATGGATCACAACCGGTACCTGATCAGATCTGACGCTATGACTGCACTGTGCAAGTTCCGATTCTGTCTATTTGACCCACTATATGCCGCGGCCAGTAATGGCTGCAGCATGTAGGTGATTGACAGAGGGAGGGGGCTCCCTCTGTTTATCAAACAGCACTGCTGCTACATGATTTCAAGGTCCAATGGTTGCCATTGCACCCAGAGGTAAAAAATGGCTTTCTGGCTCACCATGAAAAAGCCGTTAACCCCCGGTAAAAGGGACAGAGTCTAATACCCCTTAATTAAAGGGAATTTTAAACATAGAAATTTCCATAAATTTTTTTCCCATTTATTATCGTTTAATTTGGTTTCCAAAAGGTTTAAAAAAAAGGGGAAAATAGTTTTTTTGTCAAAAAAAAATAGAAAAATAAAGTAAATAAATAATAAGTAAATAATAAGTAAATAAAAAACACAAACCCCCTATTTTCCCAATGAAAAAAAACATTTCCATTTGTAAAAAAAAAACCCATAAATAAAAAAAATAAAATAAATAAAAAATAATCCGTTCCAAATGCTTCAATCTTTAAAATTATTGGGGTTTATTTACCCCACATGGAAAAAAAAAAAAAAAGGGAAAAAAATAACAAATTGGGTATTTTTTTCATGCATCCAGCCACCTTTATCCTATTAACCTCTCCACATCACAATCTCAAGGCCTCTTCCCAGCTACACAAGCATATTTCCAGCATCCTTGACACAAAGAGCCAGGTGCTTCTGACTTAAAGGGGGTTGTTATAAATTTGGGAGCTGTTTTTTTTGCTGTCCGCAAATTTTTTTCTAAAGATTGAGTTTGAAATTCAGGGGCTGTTCTTCCTCTCAGCAGGCGTTTCTCCCCTCCCAAAAAGGCGTGTCCCCCTCATTTGAAAAAAACTTTTTAACATCATAAATTTTGTTTAAACCCGGGGATGCAAGGTTGTCTGGATATAACACTCTGTAGCCCCCTTTCCGCTTATTTCTGCAGCCTTGAGGCTCCAAACCCCAGCAAGCAGTTTCATATTTTCTTATTTTTTACACACAACTGAAAGCCAGCAGTTTGTTAAGATCTCTCTTCCGGGCAGTGACATTGGAGAAGCAAATCAGTTTTCCCAGAGAAACCCCCCTGCTCATCTTGTAACTGATTTGGGGCTTTGGTGCACTGTAGAGCAGTGAAGATTTTATTTTTTTAAACAAAAAAAGGGGTTTTGAGTTCTAGACCGGGCATCCTCAAACGCGGCCCTCCACTTTTTTTGGGAAAAATACAAACTCCCATCACATTTATAAAACCCTATAACAGAGGGAATGATGGGTTTTGTATTTTCCCAAACAGCGGAGGGCCGCAGTTTGAGGATCCTGTTCTGTCCCCTCACGGGGTATTTTTTTTTCCCCCCTAAATTCTACAAAATAGTAAAGAGCCCAAAAAATATATATTTAAAAATCTCTAAAATTTAAATATAAATATATAACACATACGGGGTTTCCCCATATCATTTTTTTATCCCCCAAAAATAAAATCATTGTATCACGTATTTTGGGAAGTGTTTTGGGGGTGACTGCAAGGGATGGGGACACTAATGGGGGAGCTTTGGTGTGTATATGAAAAAAAATTTTAAATAGATGTTAAACACAAATTATTCATATTTTTTCCATAGGGTGTATACTTTTTAAAAATTAAAAAAAAAAAAAACACTACTGATGGGAATTAAAACCCCAAACTCTTTTCTTGAAAGGGTTTATTAGCTAAGCAACTACCTATCGGCAGCTAAATGCAGACACAGTGTTAAAAACCCTTTTATTTTTATACAATACGGGGTGATGACGTAAATAAGGATGGGGGGCCTTGGCATTCGACCCCTAAAGGAACAGAATCCCTCTTTTCAAATTTAAAAAACTGAACCTGTGGGGGAGGTGAATAAACCCCTTTTTGGAAAAACCCCTTTAAAACAGGAAATAATTGCCCAAAATCTTTCACCAAGAGCTGAAAATGTACATAGACCAGCAGACTCTGGTTTCACTATCGTTTTTTAACACTCAGAGGGGAGTAAAAAACAGAGTGTGCAGGCAGCCAATCACATCGCGGGGGGCGGGGCCATGATGTTTCCTGTCTAGGGGCATATCCCAACAGGCTAAATGAAATGTCACCACCAATCACAGTGCAGGGCGTGTCTGGGGGGCAGGAATAGCCCCGGGGGGCCGTTTTTTGTCCCAGCAACAGCAAAAAAATAAACAGTTTTTAAAAGGCGAAGCTGATTTTCCCTAAACCAAGTGACAGGGGTAATGCAACCCAATTACAAAAGTGCTTATTTTTTACGGGCCCCCCATAACTGAGACAGGGATCTTTGTAACAAAAAAAAACCCCTTTAATCCCCAAAAAATCAAAGGGTCATCACAATAAATTTGGGCCAAAAAAAGTTAAAAAACTCCTGCAGGCACTATAATGTCTTTTTGGGATCATAGCGGGTAACATACTTACATTTTTTCCCAGGATTTTTGCTGCCACTCTTTTAGCTCAATTAACTCCGCCTCCAAAAACAAAAAGATTATTTTGCAGCAAAAAGAGAAAAAATTATGAAGAAAAGTAATTACAATTTTCATTTATTTATGCAATTTTCATATATCCCTCAGTGGGGAAAAACATAAGGGAAAATTCAGACTCGAAATTAACAGTAACAGATGACCTAAAACATGCTGAAAAAAAGTGAAATACACAGCAGAAATCCAAGGTTGTCCTTCCAATATCTGCCTCATATTACATGACATATTTTTTTAAGGGGGAAAAAAATCCGCCAGGGTGAAAATTTAAACCCTAACATTGTAGGGAACACCTTATGACAGGAGCAATGGAAAACCAACCTTTTTAAAATTTATTAAATATCTGTCAGGGGAGATAAAAACAAAAAGAAAAGTTGTTCGGAAAAAAATGCAAGCAGTAAAAAAAAACGGGAACCCTTTGCATTTGGCTGACAAGTCTTTTTTAAACCTTTAGGGGGTCTAGGGGTTATTTTTGCTTTTGCTTTTTTTATATTTCCTTCCCAACAAATCTCTTTTCCATTTTTATTCTGAGTTTTCCTGCCCAATAATCCTCAGTTCAATATTATCTTTTTTCTGTCCAAAAATTTTTAAATTGTTTTCCAGGTTTTTGACCATTTGAATCAGGGAACGGTTTGAACAATGGAAAGGTTTCCACTTTTTTTAAAAAGCCTCCAAAGATGTAAACCCATATCTGGGGGCCTTTATAGTTTCTAAATTTTAAAAGGGCTTAGGTAAACAACAGGGTAATGGGTTTTAACCCTGTTTTTTTTTCTAATCTACAAAACTATTTTATCTATCTATCTATCAATCTACCCTATCAAATCTATGTTTTTTAAAACATTTGTAGTTAACCCACCATTTAGCTTGTACCCAAAGTACTAATAAATTCCCCTTAAAAGTCTTTGATTACCATATTATTTATACTTCCAGACAAGCAATGACTGTTTTTTTTAGATAGTCTGTAATTTCAGAGTTTAAGGGATTACTTTTTAAGTACTTTCAAGCTAAACTAAAACCCCAAATTTATGACCTCTAAAGAAATCTATATTGCCAATAAGGGAAGAAAACCAAAAGCAATTTTTCTATATTTATAAATTTTCACTATTTTAATTCTTCACAGGTTTTAAAACCCGGGGCCGGGAAAAAAGGGCCCTTTAGGACAAGGAGATTTTGCTCTGAAGTCCCCAAGGCCCCAAATTTTAGAGTTGTTTTTAGAAGGGATTACAATGTGACTTACCCTCTGCCAAAATCAGGTATCTGTATGTATTGCATTAGTGATTTTTATATGCCTGTTAGAGGTGAAACATTGCACAGGTGAATAAAAGGATTGCTTGTTTGTATGGAAGTGCTATCTAGATTTCCCCTTTTCCCGGGATTGGGGCATGGGTTTTTTGGTTTTAAAACCTATTTAGGGGTGCATCCATGTACTGCTAATTTCAGTGCTGCTGTTTTCTCTATGCTTATTTTATGTAATAAAAAGCTACGTTTTTGATATACGTTGTGGTTTAATACCTAAATTTTCAGGGAATCTTTTTCTAACCCATTTTTTCACACGGCTTAAATTTCAGGACTTTAAATTTCGCCCCGCAATTAACCCGGGGGTGGACATTGGGGGGGAGCGGGGGGGCCCCCCCCCTCGCCGGCCCATAGACTTTCATTACCAAACGGCGGTATACGCCGCTGGTAATTCACAAGTCACTTTCCCCCCCCCTCGGGGTATTCGCCGAGCAAATAGAGGAGACCTAATTTCCCTTTGTTTCTCTATGAGAACTGGGGGATTAACCTTTTTGACTGGGAAAAGTATTCCAGCCGTAATTTGCGCACTTCGGGGCTAATTTCGGACGAAATAAAATCCCATTTTAAGCCGTGTGAACATAGCCTAACTGTGAATGGAAACATTATTGATTAGGCTCTTTTCAGACTATGACTCAGTGTCTGTCAAGGCTACATGTCAGGGTAATCCCCAATGTATAACTATGTTGGAAGCCCTAATGACACCTTTATTTTTACATATATGTTTGGATTAAAACAAAGCAAAAATGTTTTTCTCCATATACAAAAATTTTTCCCAAAAAGCACAATGTGGGAAAAGGAAGAATTGGGTTCCAAAAATAAACCACCCAAACCCTGGACATTTCCGGGAGGGTTTTAAAACTTTTTTTTTCAAGGGGGGAACTCTGGTAGGAGGAAGCATGGTCATGTATAGAGCATAGGTTGGAGAGCGGAGAGTCCCATACATCACCAGGGGCCCCCTCCACCAGGTTTTCCCCTTGGGCAGGCATATCCTTCCCAAATTTTCCCTGGGTTTGGGTTTTTTAAATCGATCCAAAGTTCCAATTTAAGGTTTTTTCATTTTAATATTAAAAAAAAACCCTTTGCCAAAAACCCCTTGCCCTTTTAATACTCCCAAAAATATATTGGGAAAAAAAATTATTTACTTATCTTCACTAATCAAGGTGTTTCCTGGATTATATTTTCTGGGGTTTTGGGAAACCCCATGGTCCTTTCCCCACAGGCAGGGTGACCCGGGCAGGGTGTGTTTGGGGAAACTTGTGCCAATTTTCTCGGTGGCATACCCCTTATTTATACATATTATATGAATAAGGGTTGTTGTATTTTTTTTTTACTTACCTGTTCCCTGGTGCTTCCAGTCCCATAGCACTACTTCAATGTCACATAAATAGCCCTAATGTGCCGCTGGACCAGAATGTAAAGTTTAACAAAAAAGTAATGCCGGAGTGCCACAAACTTTCGAAAAGTAAGCCCCTTTGGGAAAGAGTGAGTTTTACCCCCTTTAAACTGTTTTAAAAAAATAGGTTCAGGTTAAAACAATTTTTGGGTTTGGGGTTGCCCCGAAAAAAAAACAGCAACACAAATAAGATCCCTAATTTTTGAAAATGGTTTAGGGGAAATTTAAAGAGTATATTAGAAAGTTGCCTATTTTTTACTATAAAGTGATTAGGTTTCATTTATGTAAAATGTGGAGGCTCCTTTAGGTTCCTTAACTTTTTATTTACATTTCAACTATGACGTTTTGTTAAGTGAGGTATTTTCCTTTATATTAGCACTTCAGTTTTCCCCATAGTTCTGCTGGTTAATAGTTACATGCATTACCTTGTTTTTCTAGTTAGTGTTTATCCATAACCTCTGAGTCAGTGCTCATCTTTTCCTCCTCGGCTTCCCTGTCTACAAGTTCCATTTTTAGAGTAGTCTGAATGGATACAAAAATAGTGTAACATGATTTATCACATGTGTGCTGATATAACTTTGTATGCAAACTTATGTACAGCACCCCAAAACCCGGGGGACCTTTAAAAAATCTAACACTGAGGGAAAAGGTTAAAACCCTTTTGGATTCACAAAGGGTTTTTTGTAAATGTAATTGCCTGCAGCAAAATTTTTAATTGGGAAATACAACTAAAAAATAATAATAATACAAGGATGAAGAAACTGTTCTGGTATAAAGGTAAGAAGCAAAGTATACTGTAGAGAAATAGGTTGTATGATTTCATACAATGGTGAGTTATGCAGCTATACTTTAAATACATATCACTCAGTAATCTCTTTATTGTTTAAATAAGACAGACATATAAAATCTTGGTGTCAGCATCCTCTTTAACATTATTCCAAATGGTTTAATATTACAACAAGAGAGGGAAAATTTGGGAATAAATTGGGGAGTGCATAGCTGTTTTGTTTTTGGACAAAAAATATAGGGAAACTTTTTTTTCTCAAGACCAGGTAGCTATCCCAGACTTTGGTCCAGGAGCCATGGAGAACTGGGGACTTCTGATGTTTCAGGGGGAACAAACTCCTTTTTTAACGCTAAAAAGGGGGGTTCCCTTCCATTTAGAACAAAGGGGAAAAAATACCAAAGGAATAGCCCATTTAAAATTGCACATCAAGGGAATTTATCTTTCTTAAAATTTTTTTTTTTGGGTGTTTCCTTACAACGAACAATCTAATATAGGAATATTCCCATTTCCCAAACATTTTAAAAAATATCTAAAAAAATTTACCAAAAATATCTTAAAACCCCAATTTTTTACCTCTTTTAAAAAAAAAAAATGCACCCCTTTGGGCAGGTTTTCCCCCGAACCCTATACTTCTTGGTGGCATGGCTGCTGGAAGTAGAGACATAGCCATTCATGTGTGGCTTTCTCCATTTACTTCTGTAAAATCTCCCAATAGAGCCGAGCTGGTGCCCAACATGTGTTTTTTCAAGGAATGTATGATTGAAATCCAAATATGAAACTCTGTTTTCTCTTTCAAAATTGGCCAAAAGGATGCACTTTTATTTTCTCCCAAATGTAATTTGGTTGTTAGTCTGCTGCTTTTTTTGTGCAAAATCTTGGGGAAAAAATGAACAAAATTGTAGGTGTTAAAATCTGTGTTTATAATTGCACATATTTTTTTATCTGCTGATTGTGAATGAGAAAATATCCCATTCACTTGCACTAGATGTGTTAGGGCAGCATTGAAGTGGCAGAAATCCTGATTCCAGCTGTCATTTACTTTAATTTTTTTCTTGCAGTAGCTTCCATTAAATCTCTGTGTGTCAGCTACAATGTGAATAAAGCACTGTAAGACTTATTTCCATGGGTTCCCCATGTCCATGCAGCATTGATATGGGCAGGTGCACCGAGGCAATAGAGCAAACATGGTCTTGATTGGACTACATTTTCTCTATTTTCAGAATGTACACATTTTGGGCCTTATGTATGAAAGCTATCTAGTGGTAAGACTGTCTTTGTTGCCCATAGCAACCAATCAGAGTTCATTTTTCATGTCATGTAGAGCTGAGCCTTAATTGGTTGCTATTGGCAACAAAGACAGCCTTACTGCTAGACAGTTTTCATACATAAGGCCCTTTATGTGCTCTATACAATACAAACCATGGAAGAGAAAAATCAGAGAAACTGAAAATTTTGCAGTGGTCTCTTAATTTTTTCCACAGCTGTATATATACTGTATAGTAGAGAGAGAAAGAGAGAGATAATGTGTGTTAAAAATTCTACTCCTGTGCTTATTTTTATAATAATACAGTAAACCCCTAAAAATATCCAATATCTGTAGTCCTTATCCACTGCACAGTAAGTCTCCCATGGTTTAACTGTATGGACTAAATTTGGCTAGAGACGTTACACCTGGGATCTAGTTAGTAACAGGATTACATGTCCAATCTGTGGCTGGGGCGGGGTGCTCAGGGGTAAGGTAAAAAAATTGACCAAGTAACAAATAGTAGTAGAAAACCACGGCACACCCATTCTGGTATTATACAAATAACAGAGTTTTTTTTGTTTTTCACAAAAATAGATAATCAGATACTGCTTACAAAGAACATTCTGTATAAAGGTTACAGTGATACAATAGATGCCATAACATCAGACGTTTCGGCCGTAGCCTTTGTCACAAAAGACATCTTAATAGATATGAGGAATAGAGTAGATCAAATAATGGTGAATGTATCAGGATGAAAGCAGGATCTGTTGACAACTACTAAGAATGTTCTACAGAATGTTCCTTGTAAGCAGTATCTGATTATCTATTTTTAGTGATGAGCGATTGTGTCAACTATCGTTATCGATTCGATAGTCAATATCGGCAATTATCATGACGAGATCTGATAGTCGATAACAGATTATCGCCTGATGACCATAACAGACTATGGGAGAGGAACAACACCTTCATTCTTACACCCAAACAGGGCGGGAAAGAAGCTGAATTAACATCCCAACAGTAAACTGGATACGTGCTACATCTTAGGCGAAAATTTAGGCAACAAGAGTCACAGAAAAAAACTGACGACTATTCACTATCCCTGTCCTGTACACCAGCATGACCCTTTAAAACCCTACATGACCACAAATTAAAAAGTGCCAGAAGGCAGTATTATTTGAACCATCATTTTAGTTGAACTGGACATTGACTATGCGTTTCCTGGACCGCAGCATGACCCTCAAACCTGTCTGAAACCCCCAGATTAAAAACTGCTTGAAAAAGGAGTCTTTGAACTTTCCATTTAGTTAACTGGACATTGACTATACCTGTCCTGGACTGCAGTATGAGCATTAAGCCTGTCTGAACCCACAGTTAAAAAGTGCGGGAAAAAGGGGGTCTTTCAACCACTATTTTTAGTTGAACTGGACATTGACTATACCTGTCCTGTACCACAGGGATGAGCCCCAAACCTGCATGACCCACAGATCACAAAGTGGCACTATGCTATTTTGTAAAAGTGACTGTCACTTAGTATATTTTTTTTGGGAACTGATTATTTAACAGAATTTATTAGGGAAGTTTTTATTTTATAGTTTTACATTATCATTTTGCTTTTTTTTTCAAGTGTGATAACATACACAAACACCCCCCCTACAGTTTAAAAGGTATTTTTTACACGTGTAGATGTGTTAATTTGTTCGCATACCCCAGAAGCACCAACTCTCCTTATGAACTCTCTGATCATAACCTAATCTCTTTTACTATCAATAACTTTCAGCCTTCTCTGGACACACCTACCCGTCGCCCATTCCGAAATCTCCGCTCTATAAACACTCAGGAGTCACAGACACCTATACGTCCCCCAAATGCCCCCAATCTCCTCAATCTCCTCAGACTCGCCTTTTGCAGCGATTTTTCCAAGTGCGCTGAGCGTCTTGGAGAAGTCAAAGCTTTCCTGCAGACTTTCTCCACTACAAATTCATGCCCCGGACTTTACCACACTGCCCCTTCACTGGCCAAACAAAAATAATTTTACCCCCCCTCATCCCCCACATTTCAAACAACCAAAAACGTCTGCTTGACACCTCCACTCCCTCCTCAGGCCTAAAGCTCAGGCCCCGGTCACTGACCTCTGTGCTGAAGACCTGGCCACTCACTTCAAAGAGAAAATTGACAGCATCCGGCAAAACATCACATCACAATCCCCAAATAACACCCATCCTGTCCCTCACCGCACGTCCTCTAATCTGCTCTCAGCCCTTGTCCCGACATCAGAAGAAGTGTCCAGACTTCTCCTGTCTGCTCACCCCACCACATGCTCTAGTGACCCCATTCCCTCCCACCTTGTC
This sequence comes from Phyllomedusa bahiana, assembly GCA_025379985.1. NCBI lineage: Eukaryota > Metazoa > Chordata > Amphibia > Anura > Hylidae > Phyllomedusa > Phyllomedusa bahiana. Next base: position 15,290 of record JAODAL010041537.1, on the reverse strand, counting down.
CAGTCCATTTCTCCAGCTGTCCTCTCTCACCTCACTACAATCTGTAACCTCTCTCTCTCCACTGGGATCTTTCCATCTTCCTTTAAACACGCTGTTATAACTCCCTTACTTAAAAAGCCCTCTCTGGACCCTTCCTGCGCTGCCAACTACCGACCAGTCTCTAACCTGCCCTTCATCTCCAAACTCCTGGAATGCTTGGTCCACTCTCGCCTGGTCCGCTATTTCTCTACTAACTCTCTTCTAGACCCTCTGCAATCCGGTTTCCGCACCCTACACTCCACAGAAACTGCTCTTACTAAAGTTTCAAATGATCTCCTGACAGCAAAATCTCAGGGTAACTACTCATTGCTCTGCAGCATTTGACACTATTGATCACTACCTCCTCCTCAACATGCTCAGCACCATCGGTATCCAGGACACCGCTCTCTCTTGGTTCTCTTCCTACCTCTCTGACCGCTCCTTCAGTGTCTCATTTTCCAGTTCTACCTCCTCTCCTCTTCCTCTTGCTGTCGGGGTTCCTCAGGGATCCGTTCTTGGTCCTCTCCTCTTTTTACTCTACACAGCCCCCATTTGGCTTCCAGTACCATTTCTATGCTGATGACACTCAACTATACACTTCCTCCCGAGACATCACTCCTGCCCTGTAACAAAACACCAGTGAGTGTCTGTCCGCTGTCTCTGACATCATGTCCTCCCTGTATCTTAAACTAAATCTCACTAAAACGGAACTTCTAGTCATCCCACCATCTACTAAACGACCTCACCCTGCTATTTCTCTCTCCGTGTGTGGCATCACCATAACTCCTAGGCAGCAGGCCCGCTGTCTGGGGGTTATATTAGATTCTGATCTGACCTTCACCCCCTATATGAATCACTGCGGCCAAAAGACAAATTCCTATTCTAAAATATAACTTTTAATAAATCATTTAAAATGTCCTACTAACTACCTTACAGCTAATATCTCTAACTAATACCTTAACCTACCCCTAAATAAGATCAGGTGTTCGTCCCGAAAAGGACGTCCCGATCACCGATGACTGACCCTAGTAACTATCCCTCCTCAATATATATATATAGATAATGTACTCAAAATAAGGAAAGGGATATATACCCTCCTAGGAAGGACAGATAGCAAAATAAGGGTCAATAGTACCAGGTGAATAACGGGCGGGACAACAACAAGGAAAAACTACAAAGATAGGACCCCTTAAAAGAAAACACACTTAAACCACCATTTTCTTACTAGATGGTTCTAGTGAAAATAAAGGCTGATATCTAGGGGAGTAAAGTGCTAAACCCTCCATATAAAAAAAAATTTTCCTTTTGAAAAAAAAATATCCACGTGTATAATTTTACACCCCCAGCACACCCCAAAAAGGGGTATTTTTTGGGAAAACATTTTCGGGGATGGGAAAACAACCTTAATTCCAATTTCCCTTTTTAAAAAACCCCGACGCTTTTTCCCCCCCTCCAAAATTTAAAACGGGGTTTTTCCATCAGGGGGACAAATGGGGGAATGCCGCTCGGTAATAGATGATAACCAATGGCTGAAAGGCAATGAATTGGCCCCGGTTTAACCGGGTTTTAAACTTTTATACTCTTACCTAATTACCCCCGGCAACTGATGGTCCAGTTTGGGCGTTTTCCCGGATTTAAACTACCATGTCCGGGAAGGGGTTTTAAAACACATGACCAAAACAATTCCAGGGTCTTTGGCAACCCTTACAGCCGTAACATTTCCCTTTTTTAAATGACCCGCTTTTAAAACCCGTTTACAGCGAATGTCCGGAATGGCCAGCGGGTCACATGACCCCCCCGCAAATTACAAAACCATAGAAACCGGGGTTTAGGGCTAATTTTCAGCCCTTTTCCCCGGAAATTTTAGACCTTGGGATCAGCTGACCCGGGCATTTGATTCCCAAAAAACCAAACCGGATCTACGATACATATACATTGTTAGTGCATCTTTTAGCCATGGAAGGGAAAACCCCCGAAACCCCCACAAGAAAAAACCAGGTACCCTCCCAATCATTGTATTTAAACTGCATCACTATAAATATTTTAATATAGATACAACTTCAAGTTTCAAAATATTTCCAAACCCCTTTTCCACTGACAAAATCCCTTAAAATTTTCACCACATTTATAATAATTAGCAAAAAACAATAATGTCAAGATCCCTTTATGGCATAGTTTGCATTACTTTGCTAATAAACTCGTTTATATATTTTTCATTTCTCTTTTTAAATTTCTGAGAGCACGGGAAATTTAAACTACGGCTTTGCTATCAAAAACCGCAACCAAATGGTTTTAAAATTTAAACCAAAAAAAAAACAATAAAGATAAAATAGAAAATAAAAAAAAAAACAAAAAAACTCAGGCCCCTAGGGGGCCCATTTACCCCAATATACACCTTTTTTAAAACTATAACCCCTGTGGGGGGCCAACCTAGTTTAAAAAACACCAAAGTATAGTATTTTCGTTAAGGGGCCCTCTGGCTGAAATTTAAATTCGAATTCTGTTTTTCCCAAACCTGCCCTCTTTACAGGGCAATTTTCTTATCTATATTTTCCCTTTTTCCTTCGATGTCCCCCTTTAAATCTTTTCAATGAAATGGGGGAACTTCGGCCCGATAAAATCCCCACCAGGGACCCCCAATAAAATGTTCGGGGACAGTGGGGGTGTCCCGTCTTTTCCGAGTCCCCCAGTTTGTTCCCCAAATTTTCCCCCTTTTTAAACTTTTCTTTTCGTTTTGCCCACAAAATTTTTTTCCCAAAAGACAAAATTTTCCCAAAGGTATACCATTTCCTTTGGGGTTTACGAAAATTTCCCATAAAATCTCAATTTTGAGTAACCTTTTTAAGTCACATTACTCCCGAAATTTTTTAAATTGGGACATATGGGTCTGCAATATACACAACCTCCAAAACCTAAACTTTTTTGATTTCTGAATTGAAAGAAACAGATATATCTCCCTTCGGTTTTCCTGGTTTTTTTTGGATAGGGGAGTATAAAAAACGCCACACCAGGGGAGGCAGCATAGAGGAAAGGGGGGGTTACTATAACCTTTGGAGGAACCCCCAGGAGATTTGAGGATTGGGGGGGGACGAAAGGGAACATCAAATATAGATGGTTTGCCAAAAATTTTCAATCTCTTTTTGGGGCTTTCCTCCTCAAAGGGGGAATTCCCCCGTCTTCCTCATTGTTTTTCCCTTTTCAGCCCTTTTTTTAGAGAACAAACAGACAGGGATACGCTGGGGGAAAAATTTACAGTGAAAAAAACCAAAAAAGAAAAAGGAAAGGGCAGAGGCAGAACCAAAAAATAAATTTTATCAAAAAAATCACTTCCAAAGATCAGGTGGACGCCCTTTTAAAAGGGGTTTTAAATTCATTTGAAAACCTTTACAACGAAAAAAAAATGACTTTTTTTTTGGTTTAAAGGGTTTTTAAAACCCTTGTTTAAAAAAACAAAAGATTAAAGGGTTAAATTTTTTAAGAACAGTGAAAAAACAGAAAATTTTATGATTTTTGGGCCATTAGGGTGGAGGACCCTACCAGGTGTAAGTTTATTGATTTACCTCTTGGGGAAAAGGAGACAATGGGGTTGGAATGGGTTTCCACAGAAAACCTGAGACAAAAAAATTTAAAAGGGTTTTCCCCCCCCACCCCAGGAAAACCCCCGGGAAAATTTCGATAATTTTTCCAAAAATTTTTCTTTGGGGGATCGGAACCCTTTAGCCAGACAAAGACCAAGATCAGGTTTAAAGTTAAATTTTTGAGTAAGCTTTAGATAAGGTTTTTGACCACCCCTTGGAAACAGATCCAGAAATAGTGAAAAACCCTGGGAAAAAGGGGGGGGAAATTTGGGGGTTTTCAAAAAGGAAATCACTCAAGTATTTTTCACTTTGTGTAACCGTTTTTTTAGGGAAAAGGGGTGGTTATGCCATTTTTGGGGGAAGACCCGACAACTAAATTTCTTGGAAGAAATTAAGGCAATTGTTGTTTTGGTGTGGACGAGGGCCCATATATCAAAAAAAAGGGGGAAACGTTTCTTGTTGCCCATTAAACCAAAAATAGCAACTTTTTTTTGCTTTTACCAAAATTCAAAAAGGGGGCTTGTTCCCCTTAAGGACGACCCATAGTCCCCGGGTTTTGTTTTCCCTAAAAGGGGCGGGAATTTTGGGGATTTAAATTTTGATAAGATCTTGAGAAAAATTTCGTTGTTCTCTCCCCTCCCTTTTTGAGAGATCCCGGCGATCTCCTTAAAAATTTGGAGGGCGCAGTGGGGGAAAATGAGGGTTTCAATTTAGTTTTCCGATGGGAGGGTTCGGGGGGGCCCTATATAGCAAAATTCCCCATCAGGGGGGCCCTTTCCATGCTGCCGAGTATTTTTTTGAGGATGATGGGGGAAAATTTGGAGAAAAAAATAGACTTGTCCCCCGATCTGCTTAAAATTCACACTGGGGGCGCAAAAATTTTTTTTCTTCTTCGGGCCCAGGTCTACCACCAAGATGGGGGTTTACCCTTGGGGGAGCCCTTTTCCGCTCCCCTTTTATTCCCAAAATCTTTTTTTCCTTTGGGCTTTTGGGAGAGGGCCCCGGGGGTTCGGGGGGGGGAAGGAGAGTTTTAAACCGAAAAAAATCATACTCTGGGGCGGGGTACATCGCCCGACGTTTTCCCGTGTTTCAGGGCAGGGAGGGCGTTTTTTTAAAGTTATCATCGATGTCCAAAAACAAAATGGGGTTTTTTTCCCCACTTCACTTTTGAACCCATACATCAGAGAGCTTTTTTGGGGACTTAAAAAAAATTCAAAGATAATCGGGGTTTTTTTACAGACTGGGATTTCCCCCGGAAGAGCCCAGCTACAAAAAAAGCCTCTTAAGGTGGGGGTCACATCACCCCCCTTTTAAATTTTTGGGGGGAAAGGAGATCCAAAGGGGCCGTACCTTAGGGTGCGAAAAAAATTTTTCCCCGAATTGAGGATTATTATAAACAAGCTAATGACCAAATGTTGGGGTTTTTTGGAAGAGGTTACCCCCCATCCCTTCTCACACCAGTTTTTAAAAAAACATTAGTGAGGGATAGAAATCCCTTTTTTTAATTTCAAGAGAAAGGGAAAAAGAAGAAATAAAATTCAGAGTGATAGGGACCTATGTTTACAGGAACAACGAGGTAGGGGCTTATTTTACGTAAGCATTTTGGGGGAATTCTTAAAAATTAAAAAAGGGAAATATCTGATTGTCTTTCGTGTGGGGCCCCTTATCACTTACAGAGGGGGAAGATCCCTAAGGGATGGGCCTCTTTTCGAATTCTTTTTTAAACCCCCATGAAGGAGAAATTGGGCGGAAAGGAAACCTTTAAAAAGGCCCATTTTTAGGTTTGGGGGGTTGTGTATTTTTGAAACACTTTAAGTCAAACTAAAAAAAATTTGGGGATTAATTGACAAAATAAAGGTATACTCAATTTCGAGTTTTTTATAAAATTGTCTTTACCCAAGGAGGGAAAACCCTTTGGAAAATTTGGGTCTTTTGGGAAACCCAATTTAATGGGGCAAGACGAAAAGACAATTTAAGGTGCAAATTTGGGCAAACATCGGGGGGAACATCGGGCATAGACGGGAACCCCCACTGTCCAACATATATGGCGGGAAAACATGGTGGTGATTCATCGGGCCCGATGTTCCTATCTTGGAAAAAAAACTATGTGACATCGAGAAATGGGGGGTATAAAAAAGAGGGTTTCTCTGTAAAGAGACAGAGTGGACATACAGATTTCGATTTATTGGGACCAGAGGGCCTTAAAAAAAAAACAAACTTTTTGGGTGTTTCATCTAGGTTGGGGACCCACAGGTTCATATTTAAATGGGCCCTATATTTGGGGGAAAATGAAAACCCCAAGGCCTGAGAATTTTATTTTTAACCCTATGTTTAAACCCTTTTTTCTGTTTTTTTTAGTGGTTAATTAAAATCCATTTGGTTGGGGGTTTTTTTTATAGCATGCACGAGTGACCCTTTAACCCGTGCTCCTTTTAGAATAATGAAAAGGAAAAAGAACATATATAATTTGAAATTTTTTATTTGCAAAGTATGCATCTAAAGCCAAAAGGGGGTCCCCCCCCGACATTAAACTGTTATGGGGGAAATTTTTATAAATGTGGTGAACTATTAGCATAAATTTAGTGATAGAGGGTTTGGAGTATTTTTACACTTGAAAATTTTTATTATATTTTTAAATATTTAAAAGTGATGCCAGTCAAAATCAAAAGATTGGGGGGGTACCCCCGTGCTCTTTCCCTTTTGAGACTGCGGGGGTCTTCCCAAACCATGGGGGTATAGATGGGACTTAAAATGTTTTATTAACAGCTAATCCCGGGTTTTTTTGGCACCTTTAAAAGCCGGGGTCAGCTGATCTAAAAGTCTAAATTCCGGGAAAGCCTGGGATATTAAGGGGTTCCCGGTTTCTATGGTTTTTTTAAAAACGGGGGTCATGTGACCAGCTGGGGCCACTTCCGGACATTCGCTGAAAAAAGGGGGACGCGCTCATACAAAGGCAAATGTTACGGCCCTTTTCAGGGGTTTGCCATGACATTTGGGAAATTTTTTGGGGCATTTTTGGGTCTAACCACTTCCGGGCCCGCAAGTTGAGTCCCGGGGCAAACCCCAAACTTACCCAGTTGCCGGGGGAAATTTGGTAAGATTTTAAAAGTTTAAAACGTGCCGGCAAAAACATTCCTGAAACCATCTGGTTTTCTCCCATTTCCGAGCAGGACATCTCTTTATTTTTTTCCCCCCGAAAGAACCCTCGGCTATTTTTGGAGGGGGGGCGGGGTCGGGGTTTTAAGAAGGGGAAAACATGGAAATTTAAAGGGTTGGAACTATCCTGAATAAATTTTCCTAAAAAAACCTATATGGGGTTGGGGCTGGGGGTAAAGTTATAAAACAGTGGGGTAAATTTTTTTCAAGGAAATCGGCTTTTATGGATTCACAAATTTATCTTTCCCCAAAAACAAACACTTTTATCTTCACTAGGGTACCATCTAGTTTAAAAAGTGTTTTATAAGTGCTGTTTTTCCCTACAGGGTCCATATCTTTTACTTTTCCTTGTTGTTGTCCCGCAATTTTTTTCACCTGGTACTATTGACCCTTATTTTGCTATCTGTCCTTCCCAGGGGGGTATATTCCCTTTCCTTATTTCAGTACATTTTTCTATATTTTAAAATATAAATTTAGGAGGGGTAGTTTCTAGGGGCAGCCATCGTGATTTTGGGACGTTTCCTTTTTCCCGGGGCGAAAACCTGATCTTTTTTAGGGGTAGCTAAGGTAAAAAGTTTTTTAAAAATATAAGCTTAAGGTAGTTAGTTTGGACATTTTAAAAAGATTTATTAAAATTAAATTTAGAATAGGAAAAAATTTTTCCCTTTTTTCCCCCCAGTGGGTTCTAAATTTCACAAAAATTCCCCTTTGTTTTTTCTAATTTTTAAAATTTTCCCGGTTTTCCCTTTACCCCCCAAATTTTAATTTCCCCTTTCCCCTCTTGTCACCTGCCCTCAAGAAAAAAAAAATCTTTTAAAAATCCGCCCTTTTTCACTGTGGAAACAAATCAAACTCCCCATTGTTGCTCTTATTCATTCTTTTTTGGGCATGACTACTGAAAATCCCACTTGTTGGTCTTTTTCCCCTCTGTAAAAAATCCCCCCTCTTTTCCCAAACTTCCCTAATGCACCCCCAGGGTTGTCTTTTCCTTTTCCACGCTATCCGAAAAACCCTCCCACCCGGGGTCAGTCCTCTGCATTGGGTGGGCCCATTCCGTCGAATACAACATAAAATCATCACCTCCCCACAAAAGGGGTCTCCACAGTGCTGCCCCCCCCATACATCTCCTTTCCCCCCCTGTCCCACCACCCTAAAACCCTCTCTTTTTTCCCCCCCTCTGCTACTGATCTAAGACTACACACCTCAGTCAACCCGGGGAAACCCCCAATGCCCCCTCTCCAAAAAATTTTTTCAATTTCACCAGTTCTCTGGAAAAAATGTTACCCCCCTGGATCGGGACACTCACAACCCTCACTTTTTTAAGTTTCGCCTGAAAACTCTTTTTCTTAAAACAAGGGCCTACTTGTTAAAACCCCCCCAAAATTCCCCGTCCCCACATTCGTCACTTTTCCTGCACTTTGGGACCCACAAAAGGGACTTACCTGTATATAATTAAATTTTACAGGGGGGGGGAGGGTTTCCCTCCACTTTTTTTTAAAACCACCCTAAATTTTTGTCACATGGCGAACATTGTAAAAACCCAAACACTTTTCACCCTTTTTTCAAACCCCTACAAACCCCAAATTTGATTGTAAGCTCTTTCGAGCAAAGGGCCCCACCCCCTAGTGTCCCCATTTTTTTAGTAGCTTTTTTTTTTAAGTAATGTCTGGTTTTCTTTCTTATTCCCCCTATTTTTTAAAGTGCTGTGGGAAAATGTTTTGGGGCTATATAAAATAAAGATTATTATAATTTTTAAATTTTTAAAAGTAATAAAAATTTCCTAATCATCCCCCAAAAAAAAAAACTTAAATTGAGAAACATTTGCCCTCCTGGGTTCTGAGAAGGGGATTCAGCCAATTAATTCATTGGTTTCATTTTTCCCTCCCCAAAACCTTTTTCAGGGGATTTTGGGGGACCTCCCCCCGGAGATCCCCCAAAGATGTGACCCACCCCAAAAATTTTAAAACCTTTAAATTGGGAATTTGTGTCCCCGCCCTGGAGCCCTTTTTGACAATACTTTAACCTCCAGAAAACACCCTTTTTTTAAACTTTTTTTTTTAGAGAAATTTGAAGCCTCCCCATTTTCCCCAACGGTGAAAGCCAGTGCTTCCTCAATTTATCTTTTAACACGGAGGGTTTTAGGGTGCCAGGCCAGACTTTTCTATGGTGGTGAGAGGCAAAGGGGGTGGCCCCCGTCCATCTATTAACATGGGGAAAAAAATTTTCCCTTTTTTGGGCGCCCTTAATTTATTTTTTACGATTTAAAACAAACCCCAATCCATTTCTGAAAAAGGGCAAAATTTTCCGCCAACTGGAAACCTTTTTTGGCTTCTTCAAAACTTTCAAGGTTTGGGGCAGACTCCCTTTTACCTGCCCCCACTCTCGGTGGCTCAAAACCCCCAGGTCCCCACCGCTTTTCTTTCAGGCCCTGGTCACTTTTTTGTACTGCGTAATTGGGATTGCCTGCCGCCAAAATCCCCTGGGGCATGGGGCAGGGGTGGAATATTCCAAAAGTTTGGCACTTAAAAAATAAGGGGGGGTCAAGGGGGGGGGGCCGAGCTGACGCTGGGAACGCAGCCCGGCGGGAAAGAACAGGGTTCGAACTTGGGGGAAGTGCAAACCAAACCTCGAGGGCCTTTCCCCAGCAGGGAGGGCCAGGGCCCGGGTACGCTTTAGAAATTTTTGGAAAGACAGGTTCAATTTTAATGTGTGGGCCCGGCATGGGATTTTTCTCAAACCTTTCGAATTTTTAAGGGGGGGCCAGGGAGATTTCGAAAACCCTTTTCGCAACCACCTTGCCTGGCAAAAAGGTTTTTTTCATCCAGCCCCGCGATCGGGGTTTTCCGTTGCGAGGGGGGCCGTTTCCCACAGCTCCCGACCCTTGGGGTTGACGGGCCCCCCAAAAACAGATTTTAAAAACAACACGGCCTGGTTTTTTTTATGGGCACGTATGCCCCTCAGAGGGGGAAAGAACCCTGCACCATCCCCGCCCTTTTGGGAAAACGTGCGCCAAGCCCGAAAAAGCCAAACCCTTTCCACCAGGGGACATCCACCCAACCTAAAACCCGAGCTGTCACAAATATATAGTGGGGCCCTTTGGCCCGCTTACTAGTCCATGGGGTTTGGGGGCAGGGTGGACTTTTCCCCAACAGATTTCAGACAACTCCCCTTGAAATTTTAGAAAGACACGTGGCGGGCCCGGGCAGGAACGGCTTTTTTTTGGGAAAAAAAATGCCTGCTCGGGATCTTTGGGATTGGGGGGAAGGCAAGGGGCCGACGGGGGGCAGAACCCATCGGGGTCCACCCCAGGAAAAGAAAGGCAAAAAATTTTCCCAAAGGGCCCAAAAACCTCGGGAAAGCTGACATTCAGCTTTTGGCTTTTGGGGGTGGTTTGGGGTTTAAAATGTTTTTTTTTTCTTTCTCCCAAACCTGGTTTGGGGCAGAATGCTTTCTGCTAGACTAGCCACTGTACGTTTTTCAGGGGCGTCAAACTGGTGGAAAAGGAGAAGGGGGTAGGATTGTCTCTGGTGGTGCTGCCCGGTTCCTTCGGGGGGCCCGGGGGGAGGCTGAAGGGGGAGGCCCGAAACCTTGATAAGCTCGAAAAGACATGGGGGAGCTGAGGGTTTCTTGGGGATGGCAGAGGAGAGGAGGCGGAACAGAGGGGTTTTGACAGTGGTTCAAACCCGGGGTCGGTGTGGCCTTTTTTTGGCCAAGAGTTTTCCCCCCATTTCAACTCATGCATTCGCTGCTTTTGACTAGACATTTTGGTGGAAAGGGTTTAAACACCTAAGGGTTTTTCCCCCCTACTGGAATTTCGTTTTTTTCCCCGGGAAAGGGGGGCATAGACATCTTTTTGGTTTAAACAGAGGCCCCTCGAAAAAGGACCACTTGAGAGGTTTTCCCACCCCTTTTTGACGGCGATAAGCAAAGGGATAGGTGGTTTTCCCTTTTGGAAACAAAGGCTGGCCCGGGAAAAATCCAAAACGACTTGGCGACCGGGCCCCTCCCTTTTTGAGGGAGGGGCCCTTTCTGAAAACTAAACCCCCCATCTTTCCCCCCCGTCCAGTGAAAAAGTGTCGCAAAGCAAATTCTGCTGAAAAGACCAAGTTGGATCCACAAAGTCGTCATCATCATCAACCCCAGGGTTCCCCCTTTTCCCCGTCCCGACATTCCCCATCCCAGGAGCTTTCGGGCTACAAGCAACAGGCCCCTTTCAAGATGTTTTCCCGATCGCCCCGAATTTTTGCGATTGCCCCCTTTTCCCTTTCCTCCCCCTGATTGGGATCCTCGATTGGGTGTCAAAACAGGGCAAAATCAACCTCTTTAGGGCCCTTTATCTTTTTTAAAAAGCCTTCTTTACCCCCAACCCCATTTTTTTCAAAAAAGAACTTCAGAAAATGGATTATCCAAGGGTGGGTAAAAACGATTTGGGCATTTTTGGGGGGCCTTCGCTTCATGTTGGGGCGGATGTGAAAGAAAAAGATGACGAAAATTTTTTTTGGCCGTACCGGGGACGAGTAGATTTAAAACTTGGGGTGGAAGGTTTCATTAAACATGAAAACAGGGTTGGTGACCTGTTCGTTAAATTTAGATTCACAGGGGCCCCCGACCCACGATGACCGGCCTTTACGGTCCTTTCAAAACCGGGCATTTTTTCCCGGCTTGCGTTTTTTGTCGCCAGCACGGAAGGAGCAAACCTTTTCTTTGTACCTCCACCCCATGTCCTACAACCCCCTCTTGCCCGCTTTTCCACCTGCATTTCGCTCCATATTCAAAAAACTAAAAATTTAAGAAGGTATGGGAAAGTTTTTTTTAACCCGCTCTTTTGAAAGCGGCAAAATCCAAAAGCATTTTTTAAAAACCCTCTAATTTCCTACACCCCAAAAAGGATTAGAAACTGAATTGTTTTTTTATCGAATACCTGTGGGAAAAGCATCCTTTGGGGGGGAAAAAAACCCTAAGACAAAATCAACGTTTTCTTCCTTTTAGCCCCAATTTATTTACAACTGCCCAATAAAGGGCTAGGGGAAGTTAGTTTCAACAAACATCATACAAGTTTTTGCTATAATTTGGGCCCAAAATGAGGGTTCACCGAGCGCAATAAAAAAATTCAAAAGTTACACGGATGAGAAGTTTCCCTTTTTTTGGGCCCAAAGACAAACGAAACATTTTCTAGAAAATTTTTCCCATCAAAATTTGTCTACAAACGTGGGTATTTGAAAAAACTAGGGCCCCCACCAACGTGCAATTTTCAGCTATTTAAAAAAAATTCGGAAATAAAAGCTGGGTTTTTGCCCAATTAAATACAACAGGGATTAACCCACACAATTTCTTTATTCAAAATTTTAAATACAAGGGGCTCTTTAACAAAACCCGGGCCGCACCAAAGTGAAATACAGCTTTTTTAAAAATAATAAAAATAAAAAAAGGTTGGGGTTTGCCCCAATGAAGTACAAAACCCGCCGTTACTTTTTAAAAAGTCTTTTATCCTTTAATTTTAAGTACAAAAGGTGGCTCTCTTTTAAAAAAACGGGCTGCGCCAAAATGAAAAAAAAAGCTAAATTTTAAAAATTATACGGAAAAAATTAAAAAGGGTTTTTTCAAAACCAATGAAAAAACACCTTCATTTTCTAAAAAAGATGTAAACCCCCAAAATAAATACAAGATGGCTCTTTTTAAAAAAAATGTTCTGGGGCCAAAAAAAAAGGTACAATTTTTACTTTCGAGGTGGGGCGCCCAAAAACGTTAAAAAAAAAAAAACCCTTTCAAAAGCAGGGTTCCCAAAACAAGTCTGGGCTGCACAATAAAACACCTCTCCTTCAAAAGCCCCGCCAGCCTGTCGTGTTTTCCCCCAGCCCCCCTCCCTTCCCCACGGGTGTACACGCTTTGATACTTTCTTTTTAAAAAGGGCCCTGTCTAAAATAACTAAGACTTTAAATTCCTAATTACCTATAAACCCAAGTTCACGCTAAAACAAAGTTTTTCTGTTTTGGAAAAAAGAGAACTGTGGGCCTGACGAGCTGTATTGAGAAGGGGCCTACACAAAGCCTTCTCTAAAAATTTAAGACACTTAAACCCCTGATGAAAAGGGAAAAGCTGTTTTTAATTTTTCAAAAACGAGGGCATGACGTCGCACACCCAACTCAAACCCCGCTCTATGCTCTTTAAACTGAAATTTCTTGGGTGCCAAAATGACAGGGAAACGCCGAAAATTTCGCGATAGTAAAAAGTTTTTAAGCAGAAATTTTCACCTAAAAATTTTCGCGTGAAAACGAAATTTCCGATCAACCTAAAAACCATGCCATTTCCCAAATTTGTCCCATTAAAATCGCTCATTTCCCCAAACAAATTTTTTTGAAAAATAAAACACTGTTTATTTGTAAAATACCCGAATTGGTGGCCGTGGTTTCTACTACTATTTTTTTTTCTAAAATTTTTAATTCCTTTTCACCATATGAAAAAGACCATACCCTTAGATTCTGGGCCCCCAGAAGGTTTCCCCCTTGCAGCCACATTTTTTAGTGGGCTCGGGTTTTTTCTGTATTCCCTTTTTTTCTTTTTTACCTTTCTTTGGGAAATTTTCTGGCAATTTCGCTTGGGAGAAACTTTTTTTTTTTGGGAATTTCCATAAGAAATTCATTTCTGTTTAGTTTTCTTTTATAACGGCTAAATTTTTTTTAGCAGAATTTCCATATTTGGGTTTAAAAAAATTTACTGTTAAAAGAAGCACAACCCCAACTTTTCTAGGGTTTTTGGTTTCGGGGTTTTGTATAATTTTTTTCTGTTTTTAGCCATAGAAAGGTTTTAAAGACAAATAAATCATGGGGATCCTTTTTTGAGGCTGAAATATATTTGAAAAAAAATTTAGTTTTGCCTCTAAAAGTATTACCTATTTCTTTTCTCTTCCACTAGGTATTGGTTTAAAAAAGTTTTTCCCGTAAAAAAAAAGCAGAAAGATGAGACAGGGGAGAAGAATGTGTAACCCCAAAAAAACCCCGATAGATTTTAAAAACACTGCTGGAGGTAGTAATACTGGCGAAGTTCTGCTACTCAATAAACTACCAATACATACCTGGATACCAGGGATGACATGACCGGGGTGGTGTTCATATGACTATTTTATCCATACAATTACTCCATGGGAGCCATAAATGTGGTCTGGAAAGTGGGCTATAAACCTTTTTCACAAAAGAAAGGGCCCCCTTTGTTGTTATAAAAGAAATGAATATTAGAAAATTAGAAAAAACAATTCAGACATTTTAATATAGAAAATGTTGCGTGCCTTTGTTATATTTCAGTGGAGCTTAAACCGTAACCACTACAAATGAATTCTCATTTGTAACTGGAGATGCACTTTAGCTTGAGGCCGTTCAGTAATATTGTGGCTGGCGAAAACAATTCAGACATTTTAATATAGAAATATGTATTGCTGTGCCTATGCTGTATTATTCCAGTGGCACCATTCAAACCTAAACCACTGTACAAATGATATTTTCAGCAATATACTAGAATAATGGTATTTTTAATTGCTCCCTTCGGCTATGAAAGTGTTAATTCTAGTAATGTATATACCAGATACAGGGAATGTAGAAAAACCACGCATTTCCCATGCAGTTAACTCACAGACAAATGTTGGGGCTTTTGAAACTTTTTGAAGCCATAAATCTGAATTATAGAAGCGCTGTAAAGCTGATAAGAGCAATTCTGATTATAACACTATATAAGAGATTTGTGTTTTAATCAATCATTCACAAAACATGAACCTACAATTTATCACTTGTTGTCTTATCCCATTTCCTCCATTTAGTAGTTTTCTTCCAGTCTTGGAACACCCCTTTTATTTAAAACGCCCTTTTTCCTGATCTCTCTACATTCGGTTGCACTACCTTTTATATTAATCATTTTACACAGCCAGATGCTTCACTTTCTACATCATGCTTGTAATACAATTTTCTTTTATTGCAGTGGTTCGGAAATCTTGTAACATTTAAATGGTGGAATGATGTGTGGCTGAATGAAGGTTTTGCCACTTATGTGGAATATTTAGGAGCCGACTATGCAGAGCCCACCTGGAACATAGTAGGTTTCTTAAGATTGCCTTGTAAAGTAGCAAAATAATTAAGTTAGATGAAAGACTACAATGGTGACTTGGGTTTTATCTTTAAGACAATTAACGATAACAAGATTAAAAGTTGTTGAATAGTAAATAATTAAAGAGTGAGGATATATTCACATAGGGCACCCTAGTTGTAAAAATTTCTGCAAATGAAAATCTGTTGCGGTGCTCTAAATGGGGTTGGTTTGGTACAGCACATGCGTTTCTGCAAGTGTCATTCAGATAAATGGGACAGTCACAGAAATTTCTGCTGCATTAGAATATACTCAAAGTTACTTTGTATCCAACATAATGGGTAGCTGAGAGCACACAAATATATTTTCGACCTCCATAAATTTATATTAGGTTTTTTTCTAGTAATGCCTCATGTATACATACATGTGATCCTCTTATGAACTAGTATGTTGGCCTTGATTTTTATT
>JAODAL010041536.1:0-35777 GCA_025379985.1 Phyllomedusa bahiana | reverse complement strand
GAAAAATTTTGAAAGGGAAAAAAAATTTTTTTGAAAATTTTTATTATAATTTGAAGCATGCAGGGATACCAACATTTTAGAAGCACTCTTTGTTAGTAGTACACAAATTTTTGCCTTTTATTTTTAGAGGACAAACATTAAAATGCATAATAAATTACCTAACAAAGTTAAAATAAGTTATAGTCATTTTTCCATTGAAATATTTTCTAACTTTTGAAAAATATCTCATTTACAGAAAATAAAAAAAATAAAGAAAATTTGAAGTAAATTAAAGGGGTAATCCAACATCAGAATTTTCTGTTTAAAGAATGTTACCCTTTGCCCTGTAAAAGTATAAGTCCCAGGATCCTTTTGTCACATCAAGGGAGGTACAGTGAGCCCTGACTGGAACCCAGCCCACTGTCCCTGCCTGCTTGACATGCTGCCCTAGGCAGCAGACGGCAACTGGGCGACAGTCCCTGCGCTGCTAGAGTGCGGGGGGCCGTCAGGATGAAGAATAGTCAGACAGTCCGGGTCAATACCAAAACGGAAACGCCAAAGCCACAAATCAGAACCCAGAGGGATAACGTAAACAAGCCGGGTCAAAAGCCAAACGGAGCGAGGTACAAAATCAGAAGACAAGCCGAGGTAAGTAAACAAGCCGGGGGTCAGATACACAGGTAAACAGCACAATACAAATCACAGGAAAGTAAGGCAGCCAGGAAATCTCACAGGCGCAGCACTCAGCTAGCAGGGAGTTTAAATGTGTGTCCCGGACACCGCCCCGGCAGCTGATTGGAGTGGTCTCCGGGTCCTCCCATTGGCTGGTGCGATACCCCCCCTGTCCGGAGTGGCTGGGCGTCTGTCACTCACAGAGCTGTCAGCAGCAAGTGCATCAGGGTGGGGTTGCAAATCAGCTGCTGCAGCCTGTTGAATCCTGCGGCCTGAGTGCTGCCTAGCCCTGACAGTACCCCCCATTTTAGGAGGGGCTACCGGACCCTTCTCTGGTTTGGGTTTGTCTGGGTGAGACTCATGGACTTCCCTCACCAGGCGATCAGCATGGATGGATTTCGCCGGAACCCATGATCTCTCCTCAGGACCATACCCCTTCCAATGAACCAGGTGCTGCAGTGACCTTTGGACCTTACGAGAATCCAAAATACGGGCGACTTCGTATTCTAACTCCCCCTCTATGCGAACTGGAGAAGGAGGTCTAGAGGGCAGAGTCACAGGCTGAATATACCTCTTAAGAAGTGAACGATGGAACACATTATATATACGGAGAGAAGAGGGTAATTTCAGGCGATATGCCACCGGGTTAACCACCTCCTGAACCACACATGGACCTACAAATCGCGGCACGAGTTTACCAGAGGGAACTTTCAATCGCAGATTTCGGGTGGATAACCATACTTTACCCCCAACCGCAAACCCTCTAGAACACAGACGGCGTCTATCAGAATTTTTTTCTGGATAGTGTTGAGCGATTTTAATCGACAAAGTTGAAATCGGCAAGGTTTTTATGGTGATCGAAATTTTCAGATCATGCGATAATTAGGTTAAAATCTGTGCATCTCTATTAAAGATCGCGCCATTTTCGGCGCTTCCTGTCATTTGGCGGCCAGCAATCAGATTACAGAATAGAGCAGGGTGAGATGTGTGTGCGACGTCATGACTGGGATGTGTATGGTTGCGATTGGCTGGAAAAAAAATCACATGACCTCGTTTTAACATAGAACAGCCCTTCCTGTTCTGCCTTTGTGTCTCTCTGCGTCTATTTGGATTTGGACGTGCGCTCTGCCTGGGGCAAAACAGCTCAGCTAATTTAGTATATTTCTGCACAGAGAAACCTCACTTTAACTTGATCCTTCCAATTTAGTTAGTTTAGAGTTTTGAAGATTTATTATTAGCGAATTTTAAAGCGCATCTACCGCTTTAAAGCACGGGGTAGGGGGGGGGGGACCCCCGCGGGCGAACACAGACAAGCTCTATCTATAAAGAAACTGATAAAGTTCCCCAAAGACTTAGTGTAGACATTGCACTGCAATATCTTTATTTTTAAACAGTTTGCATTGAAAATTTTCCGGGAATTGGGCAGCCGAATTTATATTGGATACACATCATTTCATAACTGCATTCCTTTGTTAGGTGCAAAACTCCACTTTTATTACATATACATTTCATATAGGTGTTAAATTTCAATTTTACCCATTCCCCCCTGTGTTGATATATCCACCTTGCATTTAAATTTACAATCCACAATCTTGTATCAGCACGGTTGTTTGTTCCAAAAAATACCGTGTATCATACAAAACTAACGAACTGTTTTTTTTATTTTTGCGCACCCAGCTTTTTTCATTACGCAGCATCCACAAAAATCTTAAAACAGAAATTCAAAAATCCCCACAGGTAATTTGAAAGGGGCAAAAAATACCGTGTAAAATACAAAAAAAAAACACTGTTTTTTGACTTTTGCGCACCCAGCTTTGTTCATTGACCAGCATCCACAAATCTTAAAAACAGCAATTTTAGTCACCACGGGGTGAATTGAAAGGTCAAAAAATACCGGTATTAACAAAAAAATAACAACACGTTTTTTTGACTTTTGCGCACCAGTTTTGTTCATTGACGCCATCCACGAAAATCTTAAAACAGCAATTCTATAGCACCACAGTGAATTGAAGGTCAAAAAACCGTTTTTTAAACGAAAAAAAAACGATACTTTTTTTTACTTTTTGCCACCCGTTTTTGTTCTTTACGCAACACCCACGAAATTTTAAAACAGCAATTCTATAGCACCCGGGTGAATTTGAAAGGGGGCAAAAAATACCGGTTTATAAAAAAACATAACAGACACGTGTTTTTTAAACTTTTGCGCACCCAGCTTTGTTCATTGACGCAAAACCACAAAATTCTTAAAACAGAAATTTCTATAGTCACCACAGTGAATTGAAAGTGAAAAAAATCCCGGGTATTATACGAAAACAAACAGTCGGGGTTTTTTTGACTTTTGCCACCCAGCACGTTCTTGACGCAGCATCCACGAAAATTTTAAAACAGAAATTTCTAAAGTCACCACGGGTTGAATTGAAAAGGGCAAAAAAATACCGTGTATTTAACGAAAACATAACGATAGTTTTTTTTGCACTTTTCCCCAGTCCTTTTGTTAAGACACCTTGCAAAAATTTAATCCACAATTTTGTTTTGTTTAGAGGGATTTGAAAATAGCTTGATTTGCCGTTTTTTAAATAAAGATTTTCCAAAACATTCCATACCTTCCAATTTTTTATTTCAACGGGGGCGAAATGCAGGGGGAAAGCAAGCAAAGAGGGGGTTGGGGGGAACAGGAGGAAAGGGGTACGAGAGAAGGTGCCCTTCCGGGGCTGGTGAAACACGCATCCCAGCGGATCTCTTCAGACCGCAGGCCGTCATCGCTGGTTAGGGTCCTGTAAATCTAAGTAACGAACATCGTCGCCAATCTTCCCAGTGGTTAAGCAACCTACATCAGCATCTCCCCTCCTCTCCTCCCAGTCACCCCCACAAAGTCGTCATCAGCATCGCACACCGTCCAACATGAAGCACCCAAATTCAACTCGTGTCCCCACCACGTGAAATCCTTTGGGTTGAAAGCCTTTGATGACAAAATGCGGTTTGGGGGTCAGAAGGCATGTTAAAAGATCAAGGGGGATGATTTATCTCCTGACGCCCTTTACTATCCATCAGAGGAGGTAAGGAACCGGTCAATCGGCAAAAACCCCGGGGCGTCGGAACCCTTCAGTGCCCTTTGCTTTAGCCCCAGCTTCGAGCGAAAGCAGACGACCAAGTCACCTGTGTTGATGAGATGATGATGACGACATTGCGGGATCCATCCTGTCTTTTTCCGCAAATTTTTGCTTGCGACGCTTATCAGTGGATGGGGGGAAAAGATAAAGGGGTAGTTCAATAGGGGTCCCCCACAAAAAGGGAGGGGGGCGGTCGCGAAGTCCGCTGATATGATTCCGCCAGCCAGGGTCTGCGAAATCCCCGCTCCTCGCTTTACCCGTAAAAAAGGAAAGGCCTCTCAACCGGGCCTTTTTTTTGGGAGCAACCTCGATTCACCCACGTTTCATATGCCCCTTTTGCCTAAAATAATTAGAGGGCAAGAACCTTTAAGTGGTTAACCACCACCAACATGTCAGTCACATGCAGCAATGCATGAGTTTGAAATGAGGGAACACTTGGCCAAAAAAGTCCAACCGACCCAGCCCCCCAAACCCCACTGTCACACACCTGCCCCCTCCTCCTCCTCCCCCCCACCAAGCTTCCTCACTCCCATGTCTCTCAGAGTCCTGACGGGATCACCTCCGCTTCACCCCTCCACCTCCCCGAACCCCCATCACCACCAAGACCCATCCTACCCCTTCCCCTTTCCCGCCATTTGACGACCTGTACGCCAAACACGGCCAGTCTAGCAGCCAGCCTTCTGTCTTCCAGGTTTTGGGAGCAAAGAAACATTTTAACCCAAACAATCCCAAAGCAAAAGCCTGAATGTCGCATTGCCAGTTTTTTGGCCCTTGGAAATGTCCCTTTTCCGTCTGGGGGACACAATGGGGTTCCGCCACGTCTTTTCCCTCGCCGCCCCCAATACCAAGCCGACGGGAAATTTTTTTTTCCCAAAAAAGCCCCCAGCCCGGCCACCACGTTCACTAAAATTTCAAGCGCATTGCTGCATCTGTGTCCGGAAAAGTCCATCTCACCACCGACACGGGGACTAGAAAGCAGGCCCAAGGCCCTAAAACCTTGAAGCTCACTGGGTGAGCTGGGTGGATGTCTCTGGGGGTTTGAGGTGCTCTCGGGGCTCGGCGCACGTCTTCAAAACCGCAGGGATGGGGGCAGGGCCCTTTTTTCCCCCCAAGGGTCCCTGGGGGCATCACGTCCCAGGAAACCGCCGTGTTGAAATTAATCTGCCTTGGAGACCATCCACACACAGGTCGGGAGCGTGGACGGCTCCCGCAATGAGACCGACGTGGCTGGGTACAGAACCTTGTGCCAGGAAAAGGGGTTTTCGAAATGGGCAAAAATCTTTTGGGCCCCCTAAGATGGGTGGGGCTGGAGCACACCCTTGCCTGCCACATGTCAAAACCTTTCGCCCAAAAAATTTCTAAAAAGCTACCCGGTCGGGACTGCCTCGAAGAAACCGAGTAATATTTTCGCACTTCCCCTTCACACCCGCTTGGGCCCCCCGGCTGGGTGCAGCTCAGCTGGGCCTCCCCGTCAACCTCTTTTTTTTGTTGACGGGCAACACCGGAAAATTCCACCCTCCACATGCCCAGCATTGGGGAGCACGAAATGCCATTACGCAGTACGAAGTGACACATGGCCTACAAGCACGGTGTGGACCGGGGGTGTTGACCCCCCGGAGAGGGGGCGTGAAAGAGCCGCCCCATCCTGCCATTTTTGAAAAAGCCACCAAAAGGGTCAGTGCGGACATGCCCTTTCAGCAGCCCATTGTGGAAACTTATTTCGGGAAACCCCTCGTTGGACACTCTGAAACCAGGCCCCCCGCCAGCGACGGAGGAGGAGACGGACACAGATCAGACTGGAACCTTTCTTTTCCTTCAAACCCACAAGGCCCGACATTTCTCAATTTTTTTCGTCCCTTTATTTGGGGTGGTTCAGGGTTCAACTAGTGCAAGGCAGGCACCTCAGCTTCCCGGGTGCATCATCTGAGGCAAGTCAGGGGTGTGTTAAGCTGTCCGGGGGGAACGGAGGGAGGATAGGAGGGGGAGGGATTCCTAGACACCGACGCCCGCCTTGGGAAAAAGGGGTTTGGGTGAAAATTTTAGGCAGATAGAAATAGTTTGCTAGTGCCCCTCAACCCAGAGGCTTTGGAACTCAAGGGTCCCTCTCCCATGAGTGCTTGATGCTCCATTTCCTCCAACATGACCCCCTTAAGGCCATCAAAAGAACAACATTTCTAGGGGGCCACCCTCCTGGGTCCCCCCTAAAAAAAACAAAACTCAGCACTTTCCTTCCAACCAAATAGAGAGTAAAATGCAGGAAAGGAGACCTTTTTGATTGATCACGAGACATCTTTGCGTCTGCTTCCTTCTTCAAATTAAAAGGGGGAAAAAACCCACGACGTGACAGCAGTAGAGCGCCAAGACTGTACGGCAGCAGCAGCAGCACAAGGGGGCAGAAACCTAATATGACCTCTGGCAACTTATTTACCACCTCACCAACCATGCAATGCAGGCCACACATACAACACCCAAGACCCGCTTAAGATCATGTGCTGACTATCTCGTCCAACACTTTTGTTTTTTGTATGTGTTCCGGACCCAATAGACTTCAGTACAAAAAAGGGCAATGGCCCGGCTGGCTCGCCACCCTAAGGTGTTTTTCCTCCCAGCACCACTCATAAAACTGAGCGGACCTTCAGCACAGCCGGAGGGGTCTCATTTTTCAATTTTCATAGTTTGAAGGCTAAAAAAAAATCAAGTCGCCCCTAGTTCACCTTTTTTGGCTAAGGGGTTATCCAGAGGGAAAGGGAAAAAAACCCTCAAAGAGGTAGAAGCCAATTGCCCATTTTTGGGAAAAATTCCTTTCCCGACTCCAACTGGCAATTGGAAAAAATCCCGGGGTCAAAGACCCCTCCCAAATCCAGACACAATAACTTGTTATATTATTACGTTCCGAAAGCATCCAAACCCTTTTTGAACCGTTATTGAATTCACCATGACCAGTTTCCCCTGGCAAGAAATTCCATAGCTCACTGCTCTTACAGAAAGAAACCCTTTCTATGTTTAGTAAAACTTTCGTTTTCCCCAAGACTAAAGGGTCCCCCTTGTTCTAGATACAGCCCTGTGTATAAAAATCTTGGGAGAATCCTTATTTACCTTTGAGATTTAAACATATTTATTTGCCCCCCAAGCCTTTTTTTCTCTAAACTAAATAACCCTAACTTTTCCAATCTTTTTGTTTACTTTGTCCCCCCCAGTCCTTTTTTATTTTGTTGCCCCCTTGTACCTGTTCAAGCCTCAATGTCCGGGACTGGGGCCGAAAACTGTACACAAATTCCATGGTGCTCTAACCAGTACTTGTAAATGGGGGAAAAATTTCTCATCATTTGCACTATGCCCCTTTTTAAAAGCACCCCAATCCATTTGCTTTGCGCTGCGCCCCCACACTGGCTGCACAATTAAAATTTACGTCCACCGGGTTCCCCAAATCCTTCTCCCTGTCACTTTTACCCAGTTTTTTTTCCATTTAAAAAGTAATCAGTAATGGAATTTTCTTCCCCCCTGTGCATAACCTTCATTTAAACAGTTTAAAACTCATCTGCCATTTCCCCGCCCCGGCCCCAAATTTTTCCAGACCCTTTTTAATAACAATTATCCCTATTGTTTGATTTTCTTTACAGAGCTTAGTATCGTCTCAAAATCGATTCACTGGGGATTCCCCTTTTAAGATCTTACAGACAAAACGCATCCGGGTTTCCCAGAAAGTGGACGTTTTACTTCATCAAGTGAAACAGGCATGGATCTCGATATGTTTGTGGCCCCAATTGCCGAGGCACCGATTTTTTCTTCTACTTTACATTCCCTCCAAACAGAAATGGTCCTCTTTTTAAAAAAATTTTTTTTTAAAAATCATTTCTTTCGCAATTTTTATTCCAATTCCCCAAAATTAATTTTGCTGGTTTTGCGTGAGGGGACTAAAAGACACCAAGGTTTCATGACAAAACCATTTCCCTTACTCACTCATCTTTGAATTTTTCACATTTCAATGTTTTGGGGGTCATGTTTCCTCACATTTTTAACAGTGGCTGAGAAGTCATATTTTATAATTTTTTGGGGGCATGTTGCTGTAGATAAAGCATAACAGGTCCTTTGGAACAGAAATGTGGGTTTTTTTTTAAGTGGCATTTTCCCTCCAATTTTTAACAGTGGGTGAGAAGCAATTTTATAATTTTTTTGGGGTCATGTTGCTTTTGAAACAGCAATAATCGGCTTTTGGAAAAGAAATGTGGCTTTTAAGTGGCATTTCTCCTTCACAATTTTTAACAGGGCTGAAAGTCATTTTTTTTAATTTTTTTGGGGGCATGCTGCTTTGAAATGCAGCAATCTACAGTCCTATTCTTAAAAAAAATTTTTTTCTAATAGACATTGTTTCCACAATTGCAAAATGGCTCATGGGGCCCTGTTTGAATTTTTTGGGCATTTTGCGTTTCATGCACATACTACAGGCCTAATCTAAAAAATTGTTTCTAACAACATTTGTTCTTCACAATTGTCCAAAGTGGCTAAGGTCATGCTTTGAATTTTTGGAGGGCATTTTCTGTGACAGCAGCTATGCTACAGTCCCATTTTAAAAAAAAGTTGTTTCTAAAACATTTGTTCTTCACAATTGAAGAGTGGCTGAAGGGGGATGGTCTTTGAAACAGAATAGGTAGGAACGTTAAATGGGCACATTGCAAAAAGACTTGTTTTTTTTCAAGATCTTTAACATAGCATCAAACCCTTTATTGAGACAACCCATTTAATACAATAAAAAAGAGAAACAAAGACATGGTGGGATTCCATGCGATTTTAAAAAGTGTTTTCTAGAATTTAAAATACTAAAAAACTTGCATGTACAAAAAACTGTTAAAAAAATTCCTCGAATTGTACAAGGGGGGTACAGGGAAAAATTGACCGATGAAGGTTATTCAGAGACATGGGGATGGAGCACGGGGCAGAGAACAAAGAAAAGAGACCATTTCCTCCACACTTTTAGTAAAATAGAAAAAGAATGCCAAAAAAAGGGCACCTGGGGGTAACAACTTAAACCCCCATATTTCCAAGGAAGCTCAATTGGTCCACACCAACAAGGGGCAAGCGCTACCCAGGTAGCTGTGTACTGAGGAAGGCTGGGGTTTCCACCCTTTCCGCTTCCGCACCTCTTTAGCACGAAGTTTTTTGTTCTGGTCATCAGGGCATTTTAACCTGAGGTTAATAGATGACGGAGGCCACCTCGGCTCTCACCGCACCCACTGTAACCCGGCCCTGGGGCATGCTGTGGCACAGGAAGGGAAAGTCAATGTCCAGTGAAACTAAAATGGTGGGTTTAAAGACTCCTTTTTCCGGCACTTTTAATCTGTGGGTCCAACAGGGTTTTAAGGGGCATGCGCGGTCCAGACAGGGTTGTCAATGTCCATTTACTAAAAGGTGTTCAAAAACTACTTTCCCTTCCGCCTTTTAATCTGGGGTCTGCAGGTTTTTTGGGTCATGCTGCGTTTCCCGGGCAGGGGTATTTAAAGTTAGTTCAAGTAAAATGGGTTCAAATAAAAATGCCTTTTGGCCCTTTTTTAAATTTTTTGGGGGAAAAGCAGGTTTAAGGGTCAGCTGTGGTACAAACAGGGATAGTGAAAAGGGGGTGACTTTTTTTTTTGTGGCTTTTTTAAACCTAAGTGTTGTGCCTAAATGTACAGGTACCATTTTACTGTTGGGTGTTTAAATTCCCGCTTCTCCACCCTGTTTTTGGGGGTTTAAAAATGAAGGTGTTGTTGCTCCCCAAGACTTAATGGTCATCGGAGATGATCGCTACGACTATCGAAAACCTTTTCGATGGGGCCGACTATCGCTACGACATGTCTAGCCAACTAACGCCAACACTACTTTTGGAGTTCTGGGGATGAACCAAGTTTTCAACTGGGGCCCCGACGGGGCACAACTTAATGATAACATCCACCCCCTTGAAGATGTACACGGAAAATGACGCATGCCTAGGGTGAAAACCAAAATTTACAGAAAAATGGGAGGCCCCGAGAGTACAATCCTGTTTGTTAATGGAAAATTTAAACCCAAAGGGTAAAGAAATTTACCCAGTTTTCCTGCTAAACAGATACATAAAACGGATTTTTGTGTTACCACTAATTTTACCCCCCTGCCTCCCTTTTTCCCTCTGGGTGGAAGGCAAAGGAAGGAAGGGTTGTCCCAGAGCCTTGAAAAGGGTCCCAAAAATTCGAGAAAATCCCTGAACCCTCTGTCCAAAAACTATTTTTGGGAAACCCATAAAATTTTCAATGGTTTGACAAAAAAGTTCAGAAATTTTTTTTGGACCGGAAACCCCCCTTAAAAGGAACAAAAATGGCCAATTTTTGCTAAAAGGATCCCTCCCAACCCAAAATAACTTTTTTTGCCCTCTAAAGGAGGAAGGTCGGGGTCAAAAAATTCCCATGGAGATAGGGGTCCATGGTTGTTCGGGATAATAGGGGGCAAAGTTCCCCCGGGGGGGCGATTCGGGGAACCCTTTCCCCGGGCCAGACTTCAAAAGTTTTGCCCATAGGCCTCAACATCACGGGAAAGGGAGGGGGCCACCGTATTAGAGAAATAAGCTTTTTTTTTGCCAAAACCCCGGGTACCCCAATAACACAAAAACTAAAAATTCCCTTTTAAAATCGTAGTGGGAAACAGAGGGGGGGCCCAAAGCCCTTAAAAAAAGGGGACATTTTGCAGGTCCAAACCGGGTTTGGGGATTTAAACCCTCAGGGGCCCTAAATCAGGGGAAATACTGGGGACAACGTCCCCTTGGGGCTTTTAGGTGCCGGCCCCTTCCTAAATCCCGGGGGCGGGCCAGAACCCTTTAGATAAGAAACAGCCTTCACTTTTTTCAAACCCAGGCGGTAATAAAAAAAAATTTTTAAAAGTGAAAAAAATAATCCCCAAACCCGGCCCCTTTATGTGTTTTTTAACCCCTTTTAGCACCCCCTAAAAAGGAAGATTTTTTTTCAAAAACCGTAAACCTGAGGGGGGCCCACCCTGGGAGGAAGTGGCGCCATTTCGAAGGCCCAATTTTAAATTAGCCAAAACCCCCGGTTCCCAACCATCAAAATTTTCCTTTCACGGGGGAAAATTTTAAAGTGAAAAAAAGGGGGCACAAGGGCAAGGTTAGTTTTTTTTAGTGGCCCCCCTGAAAAAGCCCGCCCCTGCGCCATACTCGGAAGCATAAACCTCAGCCAAAGGGTTTTGCGTGATCAGTTTGGGAACCCAACACAGGGGACCCGATAAAAAAACACTGTTTAAAGCTTTTAAAATGATTTTAGGGCCCATTGGGTTTTCCCAATTTATAAAATTTCCCCCTTTTCTTAGTCATTTTCAGAAAAAGGGCCGGGAAACTAAACAGAAAAAATTTTTACGTTGGGTTTTTTCCCAAAACCCCTTAGGAAGGGGGCCTTCAGGGATGAAGGGCGGCCCCAATTTAGAGAATGGCCTGAATTTTACAGGGCCCAAAAGAAATAAAGTTGGAGTCGGGTTTTCCCCCAAAAAAAGGGGTACCCCCTGCCCCCCGAAAAACATTTTTCAAGTTTGAAAAAACAAACTATTTTCCTTCAGGATTTGCAATACCTGTGTACGGGTTTAACGGGGGGAGACCAATTTTCCGTGGGTTTAAAAATTGTCATCCGGGTTAAAGACCATACAAAAACCCAAATGAGTTACGGATAAAAACAGGAATTGCTCCCCCTCCGAAATTCCCCCTTTGGAAGGGAAAATCTGCAACACCCCGTTGCCCCACTTGCTAATTCCCCTAAATTCCAGAAACACGGTTAAAGTTTCTAAAAGCCGGGGCAGTCCCAAAACCACATTCGGGCAGCCCCTCCATGATAAATAGAATACACTTTTCAAAAAGGTTTGGCCCGACCCCCAATCCCCAGTTTCAGGGGTACAATGTTTGGTTTGTCCCCTAGCTAGTGGAGTCAATAGCCAAACCCGTAGGGGACTCAGTTAGGGGTTTTCCCCAAGGGTACCCTAGAGTTTGCAAAGACGATCAAAAAAATTAGAAGCTGATCCAGAATCTACAAACGCACTCCCAGAACCAGACAGCGAAATATAAAATTTTAAAACGGGGTAAGCAATTTTTTGGGGTTTGATAGGAAAAACCTGCTCGCCTAGGGATCTTTTCCCGCGACCCCCTAGGCGTGGAGTTTTTCTGGGGCCCGGTCTTCCTTTGGAGCATTTTCCCAAAAAACCCGGGCCCTTTTTCGCCCAAAAGTAGGAAACAACCCCCGGGTTTCGCGAGTAGTCCTTTCGGTCCCCTAGCAGCCCGTCCGGAAAAAAGCCCCCCCCTTGCATGGGGGCCCCTGGGTTTACATCGGAAAAAACGGGGGTTTTGGGTTTACCCGGTGTGGGGGCCACCGTAGAAAAAACTTTTTCCCCCGTTTCCCTAAAAGTCGTCCAGGGGAACGGCTAATTTCCCTTGGCCCCATCAAAAGTACCAGGGAAAAAGGGAAGCCACCCAAAAAATCCTTCACATGGGCAGGGTAACCCCAATCTAAACGGCATCTGAGATTTGGGCGTTTCCCCCCAGAAGGGGAAAGCCCCCAGCAAAGAAAAATTAGGGCAAATTTCCCCCACCGTCTTTTTTCCCCGCCTCAAAGGGGGTCCCCGCGGGCCTCGGGGCCCCGCTTCCCTTCAGGGCATCAAAAAGTACCCCTAAGGGGCAAAGAAAACCCGTCCAAGAAAGACAGTTTAGGGCGAATTCTGGGGTAAAAGAAAATGCCCACTCCCGGGGGGACCCCCAAATTGGGGGCATAACCCTTTCCCCCTCTTTGCTTCCCTTTCCCCCGGGGATGTGGGCGGAGGGCCCCAAAAAACAGGCAAAATCCAAAAAGCCAAAAAAGGGCCCTTTCCCGTTGCCCGAGTAACCCGTCAGGCAATGGATAGGGGGGGTCCAAGGAGGGGAAGGGGTGCAGGTACACTTTTGCCCTTTGGGGAAAATTCCTTTCTGCCTACCCCCCAGCCCAGATCCCGGGCTACCTGGTTAAGGGCCCCAATTGCTCAAACCCTAGCTGTCAAGGGGTTCAAAAAGTGGGGGAAAAGCAAATAAGTTTTTTTGGCCCGTGAAAAAAGTACGTCAAGGGGGTACGTGAGGCCCCGCTGGGGAAACCCCCCCACTGTCCCCGCCTGCTTGACGTTGCCCCAGGCGGGAAAACGGCAACTGGGGACTGTCCCCCCGCGCTAGAGTGCGGGGGGGGTTAAAGGGGGAAGAAAAATTTAGGGCAGTCCGGGGGCAATACCAAAAAGGAAAAGCCAAAACCGACAAATCAAAAAAAAGGGAAAAAACTTTAAAAAAGCCGAGGTCAAAACCCAAAAGGGGGCGAGGGGGCAAAATCAGAAGACAAGCCAGGAAAATAAACCCGCCAGGGGCCGGTACACAAGGGAAAAAGCACAATACAAATTTACAGGGAAAATAAAGGGAGCCAGGGGAAAACTCACCGGCCCCAGCACTCAGCTAGCAGGGAGTTTAAAATTTTTTTTTCCCGGACACCGCCCCCGCAGTGGGTTGGAGTGGGCCCCCGGGCCTCCCATTGTTTTTTTCGATACCCCCCCCTGTCCCAGTGGGGGGGTTTTGTCACTCACAGAGCTGTCGCAGAAATGATCAGGGTGGGGTTGCAAATCAGGGTGCTGCAAGCCTATTGTCCCCGCAGCCTGAATTGGGAGCCCAGCCCCGACACCTTTGTGTGCTTTCCCCATTTTTCTCCCTTCCCAACCAAAATCGGTGCACCCCTGTACCCTCTTTAAAGTTTCAAAACCCCAAACTCAAACCCTTCCCAATTGTTTTAAATTTCCCTTTCCCCTTTCCCCCCTGCTTCAGTCATTCTATGCCTGGTCCCCCATCATGGGGGTAAAATATAGCCATAACAACTATAGCGGTGCTGCATTTTTTTGAAGGGAAAATGTAGTTTTTTGACTTTCTTCCTCCCGCTTTTCTAAAGTTGGTTTTCCTTATATATGACTGTTTTAATTTTTTCCTTTTTAAATTGATACGTATTCTGCTGTTTTAGTTTGTTGTCATTAGGTGGAGCGGCCCTACCTCATTTTTTATGGGGGCCTAAGAATTCTAGTTATGCCCTGGTCACCATGGATGCTATACTTTTAACAAACAACCCATTCCATTTCCTTTCACTCCCAGCACAGATATCCCACATTTAGTTAATAATGCAAACATTCTCCTTTTTCAAACTTCCCTCCCACCCTCCATATCTGTCAAAACCACTTTCATATGATGCTTGAAATTTTAAATAGAATTTTGTGCACCCTGTTCCAGATAGTTGCATTCAAATTGTAAATGCCCTGCTTTTCCCATTCAGCATATAAAAAAAAAACAAGAAAAAATAAACATAATAAGTTTCACTCCATCCATGAAAAAATAGATCTATTAAAATAAAAGTTTATCAATCCTTTATTTCACCTTCATAGGGAACACTGTAAGCAGCAAATGCTAAATGCGTCAAACACTAAAACTGAATTTTTATGGTCACCTGGCTGAGTCGATATATCACTCTAGTATAGGCAGGGTAGTAGCTTAAAACTCCTGGTTCCCAATGCATACCCTGTAATTAGGGCCCATACCTATCATGAGCCATTTATAATATTTGTGTCTTATATGACAGCAGGATCCTTGTGCCCCCTCAAGAACCAGGGCCTGAAAGAGATTCCTACCACTCTACCCACTATAGCTAGGCCTCGGGCTGTTGGCACTCTGCATGAGACCTCACTGTATTATGGAGTTATTCTTCCCAAGAAAAATGTGTATGAGTATTTCATTAGAGATTCATAGATATCAAAGCTTGTACAAATGCATAATTTTAGTTTCACTAATTAGATTTAAGTATATAGATATTATGCATTTGCTATTTTTCAAATACTGAAGCAGTTTATTTTTATTTAACAACTTTCCTGGAGATATACACAATGCAGGAAGGCAATAAATATTGTCGGAGCAGCAGGGTATATACTTTATGGCAGCTGCAATGAATTGGAGTTATTTGATGGAGATTTATAGAATATTTCAGTCTCCAGGAAGAGATGAAGTGTTCTTTCTCAGAGACTAGGGAGTTATGGGGGAGATGCGTATAGAGCCGTACTTGTATGCATAGTGTATAACTGTGACATTGTGCTTTTTATCAGCATCATAGTAAAGATGTTAATCTTCATTTTGTTGACCACCCCCTATTCTATGCATTAAAGCTGACAAATTATCTGCAGACAACTGAAAGTGTCAGCCACTAGAGCCTCCAATAGTACCCTGCATAAAAGATATAATATTTCAATATATTTTTTTTAATTAGTGGTTATATCAAAATAATGTTTAAATGTTTGTTTTACATTTACAAGCTATAGACACCTTTTTGGATGGAAACTTTTTTTCACTTAAGTATGTGAATAACTTAACTATGTTTTTGGATATAATCTCCATGTCTTCCTTTATTTTCAGACTCCCCCTCAATGGGGACTGATGCATGGATTTTCCAAAAAGGTCCATGTTAAAGGTTGACAGCCGGTTTACAAACGACTTTCAAAACTGAAAACCATCTGTAAAACCTGCTGAAAATCCGTGCAGTGGGGACAAGGCCTAAGACTGCTGTTTGGGCTTAATTAGTGTATAAGGAGTTCTTGCAGCAGAGAAACCTGTTGTAAGTTTGCTTGGGCCATGGAGAGAACCACACAATTCTTTAGCATCACTGTCAGCAGCAGCCAGGGAAACAACTAAGGCCAGTTAAGTATTAAAGGGGTTGTCTCACTACAAAGATTGCTTTTTATGTTAAAGATCTTGCAAAAACAAGTCACTTTGCAATATATGTCCATATATGAATTGTGACTATTATGAACTGTACATCTTATTAATCTAGTAAGCACTGCCAAGATCTGGGCAATTGTTTGTACTACAACTGCCAACCTTCCAGTGATTCTATAGAGTGATAGCCAAATCAAGTTTGTTTGAGTGTAGTAGTCTGCGTTATTTACTGTCACCTCATAAAACCAACATAATCCTACAGGGGTCATCAACACCCAAGTTCACCACTTGATCACCCTAACATGTATGTGACCTGCTCCTTCCCCCATGCTCTGTTCTCTACACTGATGAACCCTACAGGAGTCTCCATTCCCCTGCAGACTCTGCTGTTGGTGCTCACTTCCCTCGCTATATTTTGATTAAGCTACATCCTTCCCTCCCTATTTATAACTATAAGACTATGCTGCTTTGAGATGTAGGCAAAAGTAGAGAAAGAAGAATCTTAGTAAAGCCAATAGATCAGCTGTCATCAGCAGCTAGGAGCACTCTGTGTGCTATATGAAACTTTGTCAGAAGCAGCAGCACAGCCAGCTATGCACAGGAGTTAAATAGCAAGAAAATAGAAGAACACTTTTAATAAATACTATTTAGAAATCACAGAAAAAACATACAAAAAATGGGACATTACTTACTCAAAAAACACTTCAATTCTTTGGGGCATGTTCACAGCTCAATGGCTGAACTAAACTGACTCCAGAAAGTGGCAACGCTGGCCTTTATGCGAACTGGGAAAAATTAACAGGTGCAGCTAATTGCTTGAGCAAAAGCTCACATACCCCCACTGCTAGGGGTACAATTAGATGAAAAACTGCACACCAACTTGACACCTGTTCACACCAGCATGCAAAAAAGCTACAGTATAACGCATGGGAAGATTGCACAAATGCAAAAATATCAATAAAACAATCACTCACACAATCTCACTGCATGAGGGGGGTGATTGCTGGTACTACAATTGCATATAATAAGGCGATACAGAAGGGTGTCATAATAACAGATACGTGTGGTACACCATGCTGGCTAACTATTTAGAAATCAACCATATTTTACATTCAGGAAGCAAATGAACAATAACAAAAATACAATGCAAAGTTGTCTGTAGCTATGAATAGTGTGATAAAAGTAATTAAATGTTCTACTGTGAGTTTCTTTTGGATTGAGAAAGACAAAAGAAATACACACCCTGCTGACTTGAGTAAAAACAAGTTTAATAAAAGAGATAAGAAGAAATTACATAGGAACCAATCAGCATAACAAAACAGATTACTCAGATATCAGTAAAATTCTGTTCTCAGCTGGAGAGCCAGGACAGCAGGATAAAGCCACCAACTGGATACATGCTCTAGAGCATTGTTTCTCAACTCCAGTACTCAAGACTCACCAACAGGTTAAGTGTTCAGGATTTCCTCAGTATTGCACAGGTGATATAATTATCAGTGCATTCTGTGGGAGATCCTGAAAACATGACCTGTTGGTGGGTCTTGAGGACTGGAGTGGAGAAACACTGCCCTAGAGCAAATCTGAATTTGCTCCAGCATTGGTGTAGTTTTTAAACCCGCATTCCCACGTATACTCCAACACCAGCCAATAGAAAGCATGCTGTACAAGTATTTATTTCTGCAACTACACTGTTACACTGGTTATAACTTATCTACGCTATCTAGATATTGTCTATGGAGAAGGGGATTTGAAAATGCAAGACAAGAGGGGTTTTGCAATTTCTACAACATACATACAGAGATTGACATACAAAATTGGATGTAGATAAATACTAGAATCTCTGCAAATACCAAAGTGAATACATCCAATGGAGACTCATGAAAATACCAAACTAATCACTGCCACAAATAAGTAACCTCAGAATAATTTAAGGCATAACTTTTAATAAATATAAAATAACCATGTATAAAAGCAAACCAGTGTGCTAAGACATATAAGAAAAGCAGGGACTCACCCAAAAATATAGGGACTCACCACAGCTTCACATAGAAACCTGGATTGTTCTATTTTGAGATCTATAGCTGGGCCATAACATCCATGTACAAAGGTCTTAGTATCTGTTTGACATCTGTCTTACGCAGGTTTACCGACTGTGGTCTTCTATGGATTTCACTTTGTTTTAAGTGTTTGATGAATGAAACGTGTATGGGTTGTTACACAGGGTAAGGTCAGGGTTTTCAGTCAGTGGTGTCTATAATCCTAAAAAATAATATATCCTCAAAGAGCTGACCCTTCACAGAGCTAATGCCCGAAAAGAACTACCCTCCAAAAAATAACCATACCTTACCCTGTACCTCACCCTGTGTAACAACCCATACACGTTTCATCCATCAATCACATGGAATCTTCAGGGGGAAAAAACAAACGTTTAAAGCAAAGTAAAACCCATAGAAGACCACAGTCGGTAAACCTGCGTAAGACAGGTGTGAAATGGATACTCAGACCCTTGTACACACAGATGTTATGGTTAGAGATGGGCGAATTTCTCAAAAATTCGTTTAGTTTCGGTCTGAATAATTAATCGCATTAAAAAACAGCTATTTCCAGGCTGCACAGAGCCTGTAGGGTACTGTGGAACATTGTGCCATGCTCAAATATGCAGAGGGAGCTTGGATTGGTCTTCATACGATGCTGTGTTTTAGTATGACATGCGTATGACTGCCGCCACTCTTAGAATAGCTTTACTCTAAAATTCCCTGGGCACTTACGAGGGCAAAACTGACCAAAAAACTGAAGCGGGAATGTAGCCTTATAAAGTCATGGCAGAACCAGCTGTAAAAAAACAAGATGAGGGCTAAGATCCTACAATAGCGTCAAAGAACACAGTAGTAGGTTACCGGAGCCGCCACAGATCAGAGCACAGTAAGGGGACGTCACAGCAGGAGTCACCCTGCGAGGCCACAGCATCCGGTGTCATCTACCGGCCATGTGTTGACCACACACTAGGTCATACACTTTCTCCCAGATGACATCTGACAACCCCAGCCCACAGTCGGTGGGTTTGTCACACACAACCCCAAGTTGGCATGGCCTGGGAGCAGGTGAGGGGCTCTCACCTGTCCTCAACCCACCTCTGTCCCGTTCACTTCCCACAGCCAGAGAACTACTATGTTCTGTCGCCTCTGCACCATTATACAGCGAGGACCAACTATTTGAGGACAGTGGGCAGCAAAGAGGTGGGGAAGACATCCGCTGCTTCTTGCAGAAGCGGGCAAATAGGGATGAGGAGAGTTGCAATGGTGGTTTATGTTGCGAGCGGTCAGGCTTTGTACAGCGACACCGTTGAGGGGGATGGAGGTGACAGGCAAACACTAATCGATGTAGCTGATCGCACATGAGAGCCGGGAGAAGCAGGCGAGGCTGGGACAAGTTATTCTGGTGCCCTAGTTGAACAAGGCATAAAGTGCCCCCCAAACGGAAAATTCAGTCCACTCCATGCCTTCTTGTGCCCCCTTTTCTCCCTGGGATGAAGTGGCGCCCTATGCGGTCGCCTACCCTCGACTACCCATTGTCCCGGCTCTGGAAGCATTCTGTTATCTCTACATTAAGTTTTAGGAGATGGGAGGAGAAGAAGGAGGCTTTGGACAACAGACAATCTGAGATCTTGGACAGTAGAGAGTTAATGTCTGGGCCGGAGATGTAAAGTTGGGTGTCATCAGCATACTGGTGGTTTTGAAAGCCATGTGATGCTATGAGCTGACCCAGACCAACAGTGTACAAGGGTTCATCATTATCATATGGAGAAGAGAGCAGCAGCTTGCGTGTCAGGCAATGGCGCAGCCCGTAAGTCGGTAGTGTGGCCGATAGTCAGCAGGGTGGCAGCAGCCAAACGGACATGATTTAGACCACCCACTTTGCAGGTTCAAGAAAGGAGCGGCACAGGGGCTCACCGGGTCAGCAGTGGTAACAGTCAGTCAGTATGGAGCTTTGGTAGTAAAATCACCTACTTGGCGGTGTGCCAGTTTTTTGACGAGACGCCAGAGGAGGGTTGAACATAACTATATGTAGAAACTGTGGGCAGAGAGTAAAGCGTGACCAGGGATCTAACGTTGGCACCACGGCCCTGCATCAACATCATGCAGTGTCACCATACGTGTTTCAGATGTGGTGGTCCATCCTGTCCCAACAGCTGTATCACCCAGTGGCACGCCTCCCATTTCAGGCAGTCAAGGCTTCACCACTCTGCCGAAGACAACTCCCTGTTCTATTACATCATCTACCGGTCCAGATACTCCTGCTCCTCGGCACTCATGTTGCCAGCAGTCGTTCAACGAGACGATTGCCAAGAGTGCAGAAGCTGACCGTGCTCCTGTCCAAGTTGGTGGTACTGCAGTCCATCCGTTTTCAAGTGGTGGACTCTGCACCATTCAAAGAACTGGCCAGGAAACTTGGCATTCACTTCAGCCATTGTAACAAAACGGGTAGTGGCTCCTCTGGACCAACGCAAGCGGTAGGTAGCGGCCCGCCAGGCGAGCGGGGGTCTAAGTAGGTCCCGGTTTTCACCAGAGCCCGCCGCAAGGCAGGATGGACTTTCTGCGGCGGGAGTCCTACCAGGTCGCTGCTAGAGATGGGCAAATTGATTCTAACGAAGTGGAATTCGTTTAGAATTTCAGGAAAATTCGGTTCTGAACGATAGTCGAGTTTGGGTATTCGCAGTTTTGTGACGAAGCAGGTACGAGGCGAGTTAGTGTGCTTTGATTATTTAAAATGGATGCGAAGGAACATGGCGTTACATGGGGCAAAGAACTCTGGGAGGTAAGAAGGGCATAGCCTAACGACATGTGCAGAGATGAAGCCAAATCAGAGACCGCGGGATTCTGTGACGTCACCACACTATTTAAGTCCGCGACGCTGGGAGCTATAACCACTCTCTACTGTTCTGATAGGGAAGGTGCTGCCACGGCTGCTAATGTTATCTCTTTACTAAAGAAAACTCATTTTTACTACAGCGATTTTGGTGGGGTGTCACAGCTTGTCTCAGTGGACTGCTGCTTCTTAACGTTCTATTTCTTGATTTTGTGGGGTATTGGATCTGAAGTCCTGTGTGTGGTTCAAGTGCAGCTGCCATATACTTTTTAATGCTTTATGATCTCAGCAACATTGAACAATCCAAGGGTTATCTAAGCCGTTCCTGTTGTATTCATTTAAGAAACGCGTTTTTACAATCCAAATACCCACTTCTTTTTTGGTTGCTCAATGCTTTTGCACGATTTTACATCCTGGGGATAATTAAGCGTTCGCTTGCTGTTTGGTGGTGTCCTAAAAGAAACGGTCTTAGTTCACCGCCAAAATAGAATTTTTTCCTGTAGCATAATTCATAAAACGCAAGGTTATTTACAAGTTTTTCTTCTTGCTGTGTACACGTAAATACACGCCATGGTAACACGCTTCAAAGCTAGGTAGTTTCTTGGTTTTTGCTCAATTCTTTTGCGCAATTTAAACCACGGGTTCTTTAAGCATTGTTCTGCTGTTGTGGTGAATAAAAAGAAACCAGTTCTTTTTTCAAATGCCAAAAAAAATACATTTTTTCCTGTAGCTATTCATAACCGAAGGTTAATTACAGTTTTTCTCTTGCGTGTTTCCGTAAATACACACCATTGTTACCACGCTACAAAGCTGGTAGTTTTTGGTTTTGCTCAATTCTTTTGCGGAATTTTACATCCAGGGGTTATTTTAGCGTTGTTCTGCTGTTGTGGTCACTAAAAGATACCTTCTTTTTACACCGCAAAGAAGCACAATTTTGCTGTAGCATAATTCATATCTGAAGGGTTAAATTTAGACTGTTTGTGCTTTTACATTCAGTAAATTTACACTGTCGTTTTTATACGACACATAAAGTAAATTTTTCCTGAAATTTGTGGAGCGCACAATTTATATCTCAAGGGGTTTACCCAATGCTTGTTACGGGGTTCATTTGGAGAGTCAATTACAGGGTGTGTATTTATCATATACAGAATCTTCATCAAACCAGTGTCTGGTACGTTTTGAACAAACAGGTATGTAGACAGGGGGACGGGGAAAAGGTGGCAGGCTCTTCACCTGCGAGTGGACTGTGGGCACAAAACATTTCCTGGAGGCAGGCCCGGGGTCGCAGCACATAGCTACGGGAACATCCGCAGCAGGGGTCACTCGGTGAGGCCACATACTGCCCCGCTGTCATCTAGCGAAGCAGTGTGCTGAATAGCAACCCAAGAGTTCTTGATTGGTTGACTAGGTCATCCACTTCCTCCCAAGATGACATCTGACAACACAGCCAAGAGTCTGGTGGGACGTCAGTACACAACCTTAGTTGGCTTGGCCCGGGAGCAGGTCAGCTAGCCCTAACCTGTCCTCAAACCCGCCTCTGTCCCATCCGGTTCCCTCAGTCAGAGTTTACTATGTGGTCTGGGATCAGGCGCAACTTTAATAGCGAGGATGAACATTGAGGAGGGCAGTCTGCAGCTACTTGGCAGCGTAGAAATGAGGCAATCTCCCTGACTTCTTGCTGTAGGCGGCAAAGTATAGATGTTGAGAGTGGCTTGGGGAGTTCATGTTGTGAGGGGTCAGCCTTGCCTACAAGACTGGTGATTTGAGGACAGCAGTGCGATGAAACACAAATAGATGATGATGTAGCCGTCCGCATTGGGTGGAGGTGAGGCAAGGGCTTCATCATCTTCAGGTGAACGAGGCGTCAGCTTGCGCTGGTCAGGCAGCGGCGCAGCGTAAGTCGGTCAGTGGCCGTATGAGGTCAACTGGATAGCAGCAGTGAGGAGGTCGGGAGCCAAGCGGCGCCAAGGGGTAAAAAACAGCTTTTTCTGGGCATGAAAAAAGTAGCGGCACAGGGGCTCAGCGAGGCAGCGGCGGCAGTAGTCACGCAGGCGAGCGTTAGGCGGTAAAAAATCCGGATTCTCTTGTGGGCTGTGGCAGTTCTTTGCTAAGGACTCAAGAGGAGCGAATATGGGTATATGTCGAATCTGTAGGCAGAAAGTGAAGCGTGGGACACATGTGTGCGTCAAACACATGGCACAGCGTCAAATGACGGGGCATTGGAGTAAGAAAACGTGGATCAGATGTGGTGGGTCCATTCCTATCCGCCGCAGCAACAGCAGCAGCAAGCAGCGCCCAGTGGCACGCATGCCATTCACAGCCAATCAAAGGGGGGGGGGACTCCACCACCTCTGCAGAAGGGAGCTTGTTTCTCTTTGAATCTTAACGGCCAGATGCTCCTAGGTCCCTCGATATCATGCGCCAGGCAGTCGTTCAGCGAGCGACTTGCAAAGAGACAACAGTATGTGTCCATCCATCCTAAGTGCGATGCTGTACGTATACTCTGTACCAAAGTTGTTGGTGCTGCCAGTCCCTACCCTTTCTAAGGGTGGGACTCTGCACCGTTTCAGAGAATTATTGCTTGTGCAGAGCCGAGGTGATGGAGTGTTCCAAGCTTAATTTCTTTTCCTAAAAGGGACTGTACCTGCACTTAATAAATTTGTAGATACAGAATATGGGCAATCCTTGAGCTTATCGGTTTGTTTCCAAGGTGCACGGCCATCGCGGACGTCTGGAGCTGTATCTACGGTTGGCCGAGTTCTTGTCCTTTACGGCCCACTGGGTGAATGTGTTTCCGGCCCAGGCACACCTAACAACTTGGACAGGAGGGGACGACGCTTTCTCCTCCACGTTGTCATACTGCGGCTCATGCACCAATGTCCGTCCTCCTCCTCCTCCTCACCACCACCATCTTCAGCCTCTCAAGTACTGATCATCATACCAAATGTGTAGGGAACAGCGGTGTCACGCAGTTTTCTACACCAGGATGCCTCGGCGAACGTAAGTCACACTGGGGAGGAACTGCTCCGCGTCATGCAGCAAGAAAATGATGTGTGGCTTTCTCCGCACCAACTGCAAATCGGAAACCATGGTGAGGACCAATGGGAGGTTCATGGTGTCTTGCGCTTGCACCGAGGAGGGGATGGTCATGCGCTGCATGGCTCGTGTTCAATCTCGGTTGTGAATAGGTTCATGAAGTCTTCCACGATCTTCAGAACATTCTGAAAATGGCCAGGAAATCTGGGCTTGCATCTTTCATCCATTCCTACAAAGCCACAGGAACACCCTCCTCGATTTGCAGCAGCAAGAAGGCTCCCCCAACTCACCCCCCCCCCCAACTTATGTATATGCGATGTTCCACCCGTTGGGAATTACAGGCCTTCACTGTAGGACCGACTGTCATGAATCAGAGATAGGCCATTAACGTTTTTTTGATGATCCTTGGGGGACAGGGTATCTCCCTGTGCAACTTGATGTCAGCAGTGGCGAGCTAATGGGTGGACACCTGCCGCTCTTGTTGAGTCCATTCTAGTAGGCGAGGGTTTATGTCAGCCGCCAAGGACTACGGGATGAATATCGTCATTCCACTGCTTCATGTCCTGGAACAGATGCTGAAAAAATCTGTCCTGGGCAGGGACTTACATCTGCGTGCCACATGGAGTCCGGTGGGGATGAAATGGAGGAGGAGGAGGACAATTGGTAGCGAAGCATTTGTCTGGTGTAAATGACTGGATTTTTCCCAGGTGACAATGAGTGGAGGAGCAGGAGCAGCTGAGGAGGTAGATGGAGATGAGGAAGATGAGGAGATGACCCTGCAAAGCACCGTGGCAGTATACAGTGGAGATGGAGGCGGATTCCATCGGGTAACTTGTGCTAAATGGCCGCAGCATGCTGATTTGCCTGGCTAGTTTTGACAGCCGTATAGTCACCATCCGCAAGAGGGATGACTTCTGTCTCTCCACCCTATGGGACCTCGCTACCCGATTCCAAAATGGGTAGGAATTTTTCCCAGTGCTGAGAGGGAGGACTAAATCAATTACTGTAGGGAAATCTCCGTAGTCAGTGGCCGTGCTATGTACGGTTCATCTCTCCTCTGACAGGTCTGACCGGGGGTTCTTCCAGCACTCACGTACTATCTGCCGCAGCTGCTGTGGGGAAGCGTGGGGGGGTGGTAGCAGTACCAGCTCCATCAGCAGCAACCTAAGTCTGGAGTCACTGATGAGCAGCTTCCTTCACCCCCTAGTGAGGAGGGCAGTCGCCAGCAGCACAGCAGCAGGACCTGGAGCAGACCCTGAACCAACAGGTGGTGGCCTACATGGACAGCACTCGGGCACCCCAGTTAGGAAAGACCGCTGGACTACTGGGCAGCCAAAACTGGTTTGTGTGGCCCGCAACTTGCCGATTTTGCAGTGGAGAACCTATTCCTGCCGCCATAGTGTGGCATCATAAGTGGGTGTTCAGTGGCGGGGGCCATCGTTACCCCAAGGAGAACCCGCTTGTCCACGGAAATGTGGAATGACTGACCTTTGTCAAGATGAATCAGCGTGGATCGGCCAGCATTTCCACACACCAATGCCTTAGGCGTCAGACTACATCAGCCATGACGCCTCACCCAAACTTTTAGAAATTAGTCTGGGGTTTAAACTACCTGCCTCAGTCACTGTTCTGATGCCGCCCCGCCTGATGCCACCCCATCTGTGCCAGTTCTCCATCAGCCAAACCCCCATCTTTTCCCGGGACTGGGATTGCCACCCACCTCCACACTCTGCATTGTGCTTTCTCTCTGACCTCAGCTGCGCTGCCGTCACCCCACGCTTTGTCATTGTGCCACTCTCTGACCTCATGCTGCTGCTGCGTTGCTGGTGCCGTGACATCCACACTGTGTCATTGTGCCCCCTCGGGCCTACCCCTTTTTTTGCCACCCCCAAAATTAAATTTTCCCGGTCTGACCTAAAGCTGAGCTGTGGCTGTTTGCCGGTACCTACACACTGTGCATTGCCACTTTGCCCTCATCTCTGCTGCCGTGACCTCCCACGGTCTTTGTCCCCACCTGGGGGCCTACCCCTGTTTTTGCCTCCTCCAGAAGTCAATGTCCACGCCTGACCTCATGCTGCCTGCCGGACCTCCCCGGGTGTCATTGTGCCATTTTTGGCCACCCTGTTTTTTTGCCACCTCCGAATTCTTTGTGCCACGTCTGACCCTTGCTGCTGCTGTGGTTTTTTTGTTTCCGAACCTACACACGTGTCTTTGTGCCACTGTCGCCCTCATCTGCCCCTCCGCACCTCCCTCTTGTCTTTGGGGCCATCTATGGCCTACCCTGTTTTTCCCCTCCAAAGTCTTTGGGGCCACTGTCTACCTCATTCCCGCCACGCCCCAACCCCACACCTGTCTTTTTTTCCCCTCTTCCCTACTCCGTTTTTCCCACCCTCCAAAGTCATTGTGCCCTGTCTGCCCCCAAAGCTGCTGCCCCGTCCCCCCACCCCTGCTTGGGCCCACCTGTGGCCTCCTGTTTTGCCACCTCCGAATGTCTTTGGGCCCCTTATGCCCTTTAATCTGCTGCCCCGGACCCCAAACTCGTCTTTGTGCCACTCCTGGCCCTCCTTTTTTGCCCCCCTCCAAAAATGTCATTGTGCTACTGTCTAACCTCATGCGCCCCTTTCCGTGACCCCCCACACTGTGTCATTGTGCCACTCTGTGGCCTACTCCTGTTTTTTCCACCCCAAAAAGTCATTGTGCACTGTCTGACCTCATCTGTGCTGTGGCTGCTGCCTAACCCCCACACTGTTTTTTGTGCTACTCTTTGGCCTCCCTTTTTTAACAACTAGCTAGTCTGTCTAGCCCCTAGACTCAACCCCAAAGGAACCCCTTGACTAGAAACAATAACTAAAAACAAAAAAAGGGGGAATTTCCTAAAAAATTAACTTTTTTTAAATAATCATTTAAAAAAAACAAATAAAAGAAATATGCTCCTATAAGAAACACTCAAAAAAGAAAAAAAATGGCTAAGAAAAAAAACTGGGGCTAGTATCAAAAACCACCACAAAAAAGACCCTAAAGGCCCTACAATGAATACTAGTCCCATAGCCTATCAAATACAGAATCTATCGCCCCCAATAAGGGCGTTCCTGTCTGAGAACCTTATCTAAAAATTCCCTATAAAACCCTAATAGTCCGTCCCAACATGTTTCGAATCCGGCCCCAGAGTATTCTAAACCTTGGGTCTCCTCAGGGGAAAATTGGGTAACACAATTTAGGAAAATGAAATCCAAATCTAGTAGATCAAAGTATAGAGTAATAGTGCAACAAGCAGTAGATGGTATGCAAAATACAGTAGAAAAAACATAAATCAATGAAAATCCGTATAGGGAGACTGAGTCAATAATATGGGAACAATACTTGTCCACATTATTTAGGGTGCTCAAAACAAATGTGGTAAAAAGAGAAATACAACTCCCCCTATAAGTATCAGTAATTACATAAACATTTTTTGCAGTACTAAATTACCATGAAGGATAATAGCCGATTATTGTTATCATTACTGCAAACCAATATACCTACATAAGCACCTTACCTCTCTAGAAAAGAGGTTCATTTGAGACTACAGCGTCTGAAGATAGGAAGAGAGGTTGTGTCCTTCTATAACAAAAAATAATAAATAAGATAATAGACCAGGGTTTACGACTACTAGAATCTATTAGTCCAAATCAAAACCCCTAAACGGGGTGATACTTAACTCACCTAGTGTCTTCCCCATGGCGTCCAAGAGCCCGAGTGCGGGACTCACCAGCGCGTCCGCTGTATTTCATGGAGAGACCTCTTGACTCACTGATCGGGTTTTTAACGTCGCGCTCATTCCGCGCCACTCCCTGACATCATCTAAGAGCGTCACACAGCTCCGAGTTCAAGGAGCAAACGGCGTCTATAGTAACCGCGCATCGCGCGGTAATTACATCACCAGCTGCTAATGTAGATCGCTCGTATTGCTCAAACATAGCAGAGATGAATCCCTACTCCTACCACTTTTACTTAAATGTACGGCATTTCTTTGGCACAAGGATAAATATTACACCTTTTCTCAATTGGAACCTGATACAATACATATATAGAGTTTAGTAAATTCGGTCATGCATTAGAAAGAAAGGGGAGGTTAAAAGTACCGTAATCGGGACCAATTCTAGATGTAAAGAGCTAAAATCTCTAGACTCATTCTATAAGTCCTACAGGGGAACTTGGTTTTTTTAAGGTGAAGGTCCAAAACATTCTCTTTGTAAGAGAAGTTTGCCCCCTTCTCCCGTCTTTTGTTTGTTTCACACAATAAATGCCCACCAATTTTCACATGGGGAAATCGCCACCATTGTAAAGGATTGCCGTGAAAAGTTTTGGGTCACTTTTAGTCGAACACCCCCAATGTTTCACCAATTCTTCTTCCAATTGTCTCTTTTTTTCCCAACATGAGGTTCCCAATAAAATGATCAGGTACACCACATTGTGGAACACAGTTGATGAATTTCTCACTTGAAAAGTTTGGCCCCGGGGGAAAACCTGAAAAAAACACTTTTTTTGATGTTTTTTGCAAAACAAAATTCCCCGCAAGTGAAGCAACCATTTGGTCTCCTAAACCAACACCCCCTTGAAGGATTTATGTGACTTGCCACCAAAAAATCTTTAAAGGGCGGCCACGTCAATATGATATGCGGGCATTTCGATAACATCACATAGATCTGGGGGCCTCTCAGGTTGCCAAAGGGGATTTTGAACCCCGACTTGATTGCTGCATTTCAAAAGTTCAAGTGCGGATCTCAATTTGACTTTTCAATGTTTTTTACTTTTAGTAGCATTTTCATCTATCCTCATTAATCCTGTCTGTAAGCTTGTCTTAACACAAAGTCAGAACCTTTTTTTAAGAAAACGTTTCCCGAAGTGCACCCCTTCCCCATGAATTCATCATAAGGGGCAATTCCCCCTCAACCGAAGGTATTGGCCACGGTATTCCCCGCCTAAGTGGGGAAAGGGTGACAATACCCACTGAAGCAGGGAAATTGGTGGCCGTGGGCTTTTCTAGGTCTGGGGATAATTTACCCATCCGATTTTTTATAAAACGGTGTCTAGGAAAGATAGGTCTGTGGATCAATCTCATAAGTGAATTTTAAATTGAAGAATTGAGATTTTAGATCTTTTATCAACGTTTGAATTTTTCACAGACCCAATTTCCCAAAATCTAGGACTCGTCATTAAGACCCACAAAGCATTTGTCGAAAACACTGGGGGGTTTATCGCCAAAACTAGGAGGCCCCCACCGCGAGATATAGGTTTCATATGCCGGGGCACACAAAAACCCCAAAAGGGTTCCTCTTTACTGGGGTAGACCTCTCCTTTAAAAAGGAAAAATAGTTCCTCAATAATATAAATTCAAGAACTGGCCCCAAAACGATTGTGTCCCCCCAAAATTGTTGCCCGAGATGAAAAAAATATTTTCACCGCCCCTACCTAGTTGTGAGGAATGGACGTGTAAAGCGACTCTACTTTAAAGCTGGCCAAGAAAATTCTGACCAACTTGATGCCTTCCAAAACCAAGCATATCATT
This sequence comes from Phyllomedusa bahiana, assembly GCA_025379985.1. NCBI lineage: Eukaryota > Metazoa > Chordata > Amphibia > Anura > Hylidae > Phyllomedusa > Phyllomedusa bahiana. The sequence goes on along the minus strand of JAODAL010041536.1, from coordinate 6,811 downwards.
TGTCCTTTTACAAAAGAAGGTAATGCCCCGACGAATGGAGCAAGTATAGATCCATAAGATCCCACATTTTGGGGAAAAAGCTCCCAATGCCGGAAACAATTGGGCGGCCCTTAAGTGGAACCAAACCTTTATGGATCTTTGGCAACGCATAGAAGGTTGCCACTCGAGGGTGTCGAGGAAACAAGAAATTGTACTCATGTTGGTCTATCAAACCATCATTTTTTGCTTGGGTCAAGAGTGTTTTCAATTCTTGTTGATACTGCACCGTGGGATCACTACGTAATCTCTCGCAGCAGTTTTTGTCTGACAATAATGTAAGACACATTGCCCTATATTGAGAGTTGTCCATCACAACAATGTTCCCACCCTTGTCCGATGGTTTAATACAAATTTCTTTATTTTTTGAGAGATTAGATAAGGCAGCATATTCGGTGTTAGAGAAATTGTTCCATGTACTGGCATGAATATTTTCCAAATCCTGCAGAACCAGATTTAGAAAAATGTCCACACAGGAAACATCACCCGGGGGGGGGGGCATTTTTGTGTTTGGTGGTTTTAATTGTGTGAATGGACCCTTCCTCAAGTCGTTCTGTGGTGTTTCTGACAATCCAAACAAGAGTCTGACATCTGAGAGCATATCCATTTGAGAACTGCCTAAAATCTTGGCATTGCAACTGTTTTATTTTTTAATGGCAAGAAAACTTTTTCGCAAAGTAATTTTCTCGCAAACAACTTTAAATCCTGTTGTCCAAGTGAGAGCAGGTTAAATCTATTAATAGGGACAAACGGACAGCACCTCTCTTCAATATTGCCTGTATCATCAGGATGTGAAGACTCCTGCCAGAAAGATAATAATCTGAGATTTCAGATGGTTGTCCTTAACCGATTTAACGTAAGGTATTGGTGTGTTGAGAAGTTCCCCTCACTGAGTGAGGGGCTCGTAAAAAAAAAAAAAAGAAAGTTTCCCCCCCCCCCTCAAAAAACGAGGACCTGTGCCCTGACCTCTTTGTGAGCTTCTCCTCGTTTTGTTTCCCCTACCTCGTGTGGATGGCCTTGATGCCCGTGGGGTCCTCTCCTTATCGGAGTCAGAGACGTCTGTCTCCGTTGATGATAACTCTGTTTGAATATCCTTCTGACTAGGTCTAGTGTTCAGGCATGAATATGCCTTGTTATCCCGGAAATCTGTGAGATCGCGTAGGAACTGTCTAGGTTTCCCGTCCTTGAGGTGATATTGGAACCGTTCTATGATTAATTGTAAATTCCTCTCCTTGTTCTCAAATTCCGGATCCCCCACAAATTTTTGTATCACTTCAATTTGCTCAGTAAGTTTGGTATTTAAAGCCGCCAATGCTTCTCTTTCTTCTTCTAGAAGCACGGTCATCAAACCATGATTTCTTTTTCCCACCTAGTCTGAAAATCTGTTGATTTCTTTTTGTGTGAGGGAATCAGAGTGATGCGTAACCCCTGGGGAACTACACTCACCGGCCACTTTATTAGGTACACCTGTCCAACTGCTCGTTAACACTTAATTTCTAATCAGCCAATCACATGGCGGCAACTCAGTGCATTTAGGCATGTAGACATGGTCAAGACAATCTCCTGCAGTTCAAACTGAGCATCAGTATGGGGAAGAAAGGTGATTTGAGTGCCTTTGAACGTGGCATGGTTGTTGGTGCCAGAAGGGCTGGTCTGAGAAATTCAGAAACTGCTGATCTCCTTGGATTTTCACGCACAACCATCTCTAGGGTTTACAGAGAATGGTCCGAAAAAGAAAAAACAATCCAGTGAGCGGCAGTCCTGTGGGTGGAAATGCCTTGTTGATGCCAGAGGTCAAAGGAGAATGGGCAGACTGGTTCGAGCTGATAGAAAGGCAACAGTGACTCAAATAGCCACCCGTTACAACCAAGGTAGGCAGAAGAGCATCTCTGAACGCACAGTACGGCGAACTTTGAGGCAGATGGGCTACAGCAGCAGAAGACCACACCGGGTGCCACTCCTTTCAGCTAAGAACAGGAAACTAAGGCTCCAATTTGCCCAAGCTCATCGAAATTGGACAGTAGAAGATTGGAAAAACGTTGCCTGGTCTGATGAGTCTCGATTTCTGCTGCGACATTCGGATGGTAGGGTCAGAATTTGGCGTCAACAACATGAAAGCATGGATCCATCCTGCCTTGTATCAACGGTTCAGGCTGGTGGTGGTGGTGTCATGGTGTGGGGAATATTTTCTTGGCACTCTTTGGGCCCCTTGGTACAAATTGAGCATCGTTGCAACACCTTGTGGAATCTATGCCACGAAGAATTGAAGCAGTTCTGAAGGCAAAAGGGGGTCCAACCCGTTACTAGCATGGTGTACCTAATAAAGTGGCCGGTGAGTGTATATTGTTTTTTAAATATTGTTCAAGACTCTCCACCTCCCACCAGGATGCCACCTGTTCTTTGTAAGTCTTGGTAAGCTCACGGAATGCAATCTGGAGGGTCGGAAGGGGTTGCTGTTGAGTAATAGATTTCTCAGAGAAAACCTCCTTTGATTCTAATGACCATTGTTCAAAACTTGGTCCCTTGGAGAGAAACTTTGCCATGCTGTTAGAAAGATATATGTAACAACTAGCTAGAGGTCTAGTCCTAGACACTATCCACAAAGGATACCCCTTGACTAGAAGACAATAACTAAATACAAAGAAAGGGGAATAGTCCTAAAAATTAACTTTTATTAATAATCATTAAAATAGCAGATACACGTAATATAGCTCTCTATAAGAAACACTCAAAAAAGAAAAAATGGTCTAGTAAGAATAAACTGGGGCTAGTATCAAAATCCACCACAAAAAGACCCTATAAGGCCCTACAAAGAAACTAGTCCCTAGCCTATCCAAAGTCAGGAATATCGCCCCAATAAGGGCGTTCCCGTCTGGAACCTTATCTAAAAAGTCCCTAGAAAAACCCTATAGTCACGTCCCAACATGTTTCGACCGGCCCCAGTAGTATTAAACCGGTCTCCTCAGGGGACAAAGTGGGGGAACACCATTTAGGAAAGAAATCCAAAATATAGAGTCACCGTATAGAGGAATAGTGCAGCAAGCAGTAGATGATGCAAAATACAGTGGAAAAAACACTAAATCAATGAAAATCCGTATTAGGAGACGCAATAATATGTGACAATGCTGTCTACATTATTAGGGTGCTCAAAACAATAGTGGTAATAAGAGAAAGACACCCCCCCTATAGTACAGAATAAATAAACATTGTCTGCAGTATATTACCAGAAGGATAATAGCCGATTATTGTTTCATTACTGCAAACCATAGACCTACATAAGCACCTTACCTCCAAAAGGGGTCATTGGAGATACGGGGCCCTGAAGATGGGGAAAGGGGGAGGTGTCCGTTCTAAACAAAAAATAATAAATAGTAAAGAACCGGGTTTAAACGCTACTAGAAGCCTATGAGTCAAATCAAAACCCTGAACGGGGTAAACCCTTACCACCAAGTTTTTTCCCTGGTTTCCCCAAAAACCCCGAGTGCGGACTCACAGCGTCCCTTTTTTCATAGAGAAAAGCATTTTGTTTTTCCTGATTGGGGGTTTTTTTAAAGCGCGCTAAATTCGCGCCAACCTGACGTTATCTAAGAAGTCACGAGCTCCGGGGAGCCCTAGACAAAACGGCGTCCTTAGTAACCGCCTTGCGTGGGGAAAATTTCCACCGACCCGCTATGGGGGATCGCCCCGTATTGCTCAAAAAAGCAGGGGGAAACCCAACCCTTTCCCATTTTTTAACTTAAGGGAAAGGGCATTTTTTTTGGCCCCCAAAGGAAAAAAAATTTTTTACACCTTTTTCCCCCTTTGGAACCTAAATAACAATTAAAATATAAGTGTAGAAAGGGCCCATGCATTAGAAAAAAAAGGGGGATTTAAAAAATTTAACCCCCCTTTTTAATCGGAAAAATTCTAGATAGAAACTAAAACCCAAAAACCCTTTTTCCCTTTCCCAGATTTCTTTCCCCCATTTTAAGCCATATGCTCGCAGCCTTTTTATAAATTTAAAAAAAAACACCTTCGTTTCCCCCGAATCCCCCCAAAAAACTTCAACTTCTTCAGAATCGAAGTTTTCCTAAATTTCTAAACAAATTTCCCCACTTGGGTTAAAAATTAATTTGTTGCCCATCTCTATTTAAATTTCCCCAGGTGAGTTCCTTTTTTTTTTTTCCCTGTTTTAAATGGTTTTTTTTTTTAGTTTTAATGTTATCCCGGGCATTGGTTTTTTTTTTAAATAAAAGGGTTTTATTTTATATAAATATTTATTAAAAGTTATGTCTTAAATTATTCGTAAGTTACTCATTTGTGACAGTGAAATGTAGATAAATACAACATTACACTTTATAATATTTATGTTTCCTTCAACCACCATAGCACCTCCAGATGGACTGGAGTTTTCCAAATGACGGAAAACCCTTGAATAAAAAGGGGAAAAAAAATTTTTGGGGTCCCAAAGACGCAGCAGAGTCCTTTTTAAAAAACTATGGGGTGCAATCCTGCTGCTTCCAACCCCGTACCCAAACACAAACCCCTCCCCGTTGGACACGTGTTGGATCCAATCGTTTGCTTGGGTTTTTGGATCGATTTCGGGCCCAACCCATAAAACCAAAACTTTTCCAAACACGCCAAGTAAGGGGCACACTTAACACCAGAAAAAATGTCCCCCAAGGGCTCTAGGCACGGGTTTAAATCAGGGGAAGAAAACACAGCTGGTGCCCTTCCTTATTTACCTAAACATAAAGTTCTTACTAATGCATACACCACTATTGATCGGAAAACTTTTAAAAAAAATTTTTGGGTTTTCCTCAATTAAGGAAAACTACAGTCTAGTAATGCTTTAAAACATCACCTGACCCCCAACTGCCCCAAATATTTCGGGCCCTTTTTACGGAAGCATTTTTGTATGAAGAAGAAAGTATACTTTTAAAAAGATTTTATAAAATTTTTAAACCCACTTTTTTTCGAAGAAAAACAGGATCGGGCCCTTTAAATTCCCCTATTTGTAAAAATTTTTTGTATTTTGGGGGTATAGGGAAAAATTACTTAATGGAAAACCCCTCCTAAACTTTTCCTGGTGGAGATAATAGCAACTAGAAAAACTGTTTTACAGGAATCTTTTCCAGATGTTAAAATGATGAATCAGATTTCATAGTTTTTTAATAGCAAAATCAAAGTGTGAAAAGCCAATATATGATTAAAAAATGTGCAAAAGGAAAATAATATTAATTACCTTTTCCATTGCGTTTAAATTTTCCCTTTTTTAAAGTTTTAGTCCACCTGCCGGGATTACATCGAATCTCCCGGCCCGCTTTTTTTTTTTTTTAAAAAACGCCGCAGATACGATCGTCAAAATGGGTGCCATAACGACAATAGAAAAGACGGTTTTCTGTCTACACAGCTCGTTTTTTCTGCCTGTCTTTCCCCGTTTCCGAAAAAAACAACAGTTGTAAAATACCCCTGTGCTTCTCTTTTTTCTTTCGTCCCCCCCATACAATACTTTTTGAAAGGGGACGGGGGAAAACGGAAGTGGCCGCGTTTTTTGCACAAATTTTTTTACAAAATCCGCGGTCCTGCATCGGGAAAAAAAAACGGCCGTTTTTTGGGACGTTTTTTTCTCTGAGCAGTGTAGAAAAAGCCTTAGGGGAAAACCCTGATCACCTCTCCTTGTCTAAGCATACGGGGTTTGGTGAGTCCCCCCTGCTGTGTCTTATCTGCAGGATAGAGCTTGCTTATCACTCTCTAAACTTATCTTTAAATTGAGAAAAACTTTAACCATTTAGACCAGAGAGAAGCCTTGTGCCATCCTGTCAGGTGTGCAGTTATCATATTTATATATAGATATAGAAACCCTTTTGATATCTTAAGTAGTTTACACTTATTTCCTTCTCGTTTATTCCTTCACTCTTGCTGATATCTCCTGGAAATCAGTCTTGGGAGATTTCAATTCAGAAAACCTTCCGCCTTTACCAGGAGTATATCTAACACAAAACCAAAAAGAAAATCTACTTCACAAGGTTTTTGTAAAAGACAATGTCTGACCAGATCTTTCACCATAGCAGGTTAAGATAGTGCTGCAGATGTAGCTGACAAACTAAGGCTATGTCTACACTACATCGGATAAAAACAGCCCGAAATCGGCCATCTTTTTTCCGATTCAGGACCGCGGTTTTCGTCACTCTTTGTACAAAAAACGCGGTTGCTTCTCGTTTTTTTTATGTCTCCTGTACAATTGTATTGTATGAGAAGACACAAAGAAAACTTAAAGTGCCGGCGTATTATACAACATGTTGTATAATACGCCGGTGCCAGAACACTGCAAAAGAAAAGAAAGCTGAGGAGGAGACTGCGGCTCGTCTTTTCTATTGCTGCCTATGGGGCTGCAGGGACGATCGTATCTTCGCCGCTTTTAAAAAACTAAAATCGCCGAAGATACGATCGTAATGCCGTGTAGACATAGCCTAAGAGTGTCTATAAAGCTATCTGCTATGAATGCTGCTGCATATTTTCAGATGAACACAGAAGAAAGAATTTAATCCCAAAAAGTCTTGTTTTCTTAGTGGTCCTTCAACTGACTGAGCCATACAAGGAGAGACCAAACATTGTTATTCCAATTTTGCTTCATTTAAGTGTTAGAGGAATTCTGATCACCTCTCCTTTTCTAAGCAGTGGCTGGGTTGTTTATGTCTCTCGCTGCTGTGTCTCATCTGCAGGATAGAGCTTGCTTATCACTCTCTAAACTTATCATTAAATTGAGAAAAACTTTAACCAAAGAAGGTTGCCC
>JAODAL010041535.1:0-35777 GCA_025379985.1 Phyllomedusa bahiana | reverse complement strand
CCCCTCCCTCTCTCTGCTGCCGGGCATGATCATGAAGCCCGCCCACGGGCAGAGAGAGGGAGGAGGGGCGTTTCCCATCACAGGATGAGCAAGGGAAATCTGAAGTAAGTGAGAGGCTGCTGCAGCTCTGTTACTGTATGGAGCGCTCCTGTGACTCAGAACACGCCCCCCCCCCTCCATTGTGTGATGGTCAAGCCCACTCTGCCCTGTGACTCGGAGCCCGGGCCTCCCCCTCACACTCTGAGCCGCACGGGCCCCCCAACGGATGCTCGGCAGTGCCGGCGGGGCCCGTTTTCCCTGACTCAGAAAGATAGTTTGTGAAAACATGCGGGCCTGCTTGCAGCGGGCCCCTTGTTTCACCGGGCCCCATACAGGAGAAACTGGCTGTACCCCCTGTATGGCGGCCCTGCCGGTGAGATTGGGTGCAACCATAATGGTGGGTACCTCAGAATCCCTGGGACCTGGGGCCAGAGTGACCCCCACAGAAGAGGCCGCAAACCCCTTATGGAGGGGGCCAGCCCAGCCTGCTTACCCCTGCTTAGGAGCCACTCCACCCCTCCCCTTTACCCTAACGCTTCATCGGTAACCGTTTTTTGGGCGCCGCTGATCCAGTGCTGAATGCTGCTGATCCTTTTCCTGGCGCCGCTCCTCTGGACCAGCAGCACCAACACAAAACAGGGGTTTTAGTCTAAGTCCAAGTCCATTTTTGGGAGGCGCAACCGTCTCAGCCCCGACGGCCAATTCACGCATCTGCTGCCCCGAAGGACCAGCGTCATCAGCAGTTGGAGCCACCAGGGTTCTTGGAGCCCACTCCGCCGCTCCCCCCTCCCGTTAGGGAGCAGCTTTCAGTGCCAGAGCCTTTCCTCTCACTTCCCATTACCTTACTGTCTGGCCTTACAGCCGGTATGTGCGCCAGCCCCCCCTCCCTGCTACTGCAAACAGAGACAGAGCTCCCCGCCATGTTGGATACCTCATTCCCCCCCCGCCCTCCTGCACCGAGTCCACTTGCGGGAAACACGGGCTGGGCTGAGAAGTGGGGGGCTCATACAGGGGGCTGACCCCGCGGCCGACCCAGGGGTCCCAGGGAGGGGGGTATACACGAATTTTACCTGCTCCTGGTGCTGGTCTTCTTAGCTTTTTTCTTACTGCCCCCCCCAGGCGCCTCCTCCCGGTATCCTCATCTCCAAAGCATAAGTCCTGGAAACGTACTGGGGACTCCCGGAGCTGGATCTGTGCCCTCAGGGCCCCTCCCGGCTGCCAGGCTCGCTCCCCATCCCCCGAGCCGCCAGGGGCCCGGCCCAAAGGTGGCATAGCTGCCTGCTATACAGGGAGCCCACTGTACGGCGCCTCCGGCAGGCCACCAGATGGATCCAGCTGGTCACTCTCATCATCCATGTCCTCCTCCACTGCAGGGTCTTCCCCCACCTGGCTGCGTGGCGGCAGCAAAATCCGCCTTCTCCTTTCCTCCTCTGCCATCTCCTGGAAGCGGTCCTCATTTAAAAGCTTCTCCTTAAAGGGGCCGCTTCTCTCCCTCAGCATGGTTCCGCCGTTCCTCAGTTTCAACTAATATCCGACTGGAGCTGGCTTCACCTGGCCCCTTTGCCAGCCCCTTTTTCTTTTTTTTGGGGGCCACCCAAGCGGGCCCTCACACTGCGCCGCTCCTCCCCCGGAGCCCTCCTTTAGGTCTTGCTGGCGTCTTCATACTCACGGAGGGGACACATAACACGGGAACCATACGTGGACACTGATTCCCCCTACAGGCCCCCCGCATGCCCCAGCCTTCCACCTCTAAATCAGCCTCCCCCCCCCGTGAGCACTCGGCTTGTTCTCGGCCCGGGAAGGGCCACACTCACCCGAGCTTGCAGCAGAACAGGTCCCCCCCCTTGCTTGATGAAGCGTTGCGGCTTTTAAAAGTCTCTTCAGACTCAGGGGCTACAGAAGCCAACATTAACTGCGGCTCCTGCCAGATCTTCTTACCCCCGAGTCCTCCATGTAGGGCCAAATGCTGGCTTTTCCTTCCCCGGCCAGCTTTAGAAGGAAGGGCCGGGGCTTGATTTGCTCACTCATGCCCAGCAAACTCAAATCCCTCCCTGGGGAGGAGGGAGCAGAGACCAGGCAGGAGGAACAAACACACAGAGCTAGCAGCAGCAGCAGCACAAGTGCCCGCCCTCTCAGAGACACACCCAACAACTGATTGGCTGCACCTGAAAGAGCTGCACTCACTATTCTGCTGGTGCAGTCACTGTAAAATACATTACTTATCCTTACTGATCCTGAGTTACATCCTGTATTAAACCTCCAAGCTGCAACTCACGATTCTGCTGGTGGAGTCACTGTATATACATTACATGTCCTGCACTGATCCTGAGTTACATCCTGTATTATCCTCCAGAGCTGCACTCACTATTCTGCTGGTGGAGTCACTGTATATACATTACATGTCCTGCACTGATCCTGAGTTACATCCTGTATTATACTCCAGAGCTGCACTCACTATTCTGCTGGTGCAGTCACTGTATATACATTACAAAGTCCTGCACTGAATCCTGAGTTACATCCTGTATTATCTTCCAGAGCTGCAAACTTTTTTATTGTATAAAATGTAGAATCTGAAACAAAGTAATAACCCATTTTACAAATAAAATGAAAAATACTGAAAACCATAAGCCTGTACATATTTACAATTTGACCGGTCCCCGCTCCATTCAACTCCATTCATTCAAAACAAATTACACACCTTTTTTTTTTTTAAATATTTAATAAAAAAAAAAAAATATATACACCCCTTGCTGACCCACCTGTGATTACCTCAGCTAATTTTCAACGTTAATACTTTTTTTACATATACTACAAGTTCCAACCCCTTTCCTTTTTTTTTTTTTTTTTGTTTTTTCCAAAGTCCAAATGTCTGTAATGTCCATTATTCCCATTACAACCCTAATCCCTCAAGTCCCCAAAAAGAAACCCCCCCAACTTAACTATAAACTCCCCCTTTTTTTGATTTTTTATGAATTTTTTCATTTTTCTTTTAAAAAAAAATTTCCCAAGTCCAAAAGTCCGTGTTCTTAATGTTCATTATTTCCCATTACATCCCTGATCACTCAAGTCCCAAAACCCCCTCCCAACCTAGCTATATCCCCCCAATAAATCTCACCCTGCGGGGTCAGAATGATCACAAGAACGGTGACCAAAAATCACAGAACTACATGGGGGGACCTAGTGAATGACCTGCAGAGAGCTGGGACCAACGTAACAAAGGCTCCCATCAGTAACACTCTACGCCACCAGGGACTCAGATCCTGCAGTGAAAGACGTGTCCCCCTGCTTAAGCCAGTACATGTCCGGGTCCGTCTGAAGTTTGCTAGAGAGTATTTGGATGATCCAGAAGAGTATTGGGAGAATGTCATATGGTCAGATGAAACCAAAGTACAACTGATTGGTAGAAACACAACTCGTCATGTTTGGAGGAGAGAGAAGGCTGAGTTGCATCCAAAGAACACCATACCTACTGTGAAGCATGGGGAAGGCAACACCAGACCTACTGTGAAGCATCGGGGGGCAACATCATGCTTTGGGGCTGTTTCTCTGCAAAGGGACCAGGACGACTGATCTGTGTACATGAAAAATGAATGGGACCATGTATACTGAGATTTTGAGTGTAAACCTCCTTCAACCAGCAAGGGCATTGAAGATGAAACGTGGCTAGGTCTTTCAGCATGACAATGATCCCAAGCACACTGCCAGGGCAATGAAGGAGTGGCTTCGTAAGAAGCATTTCCAGGTCCTGGAGGGGCCTAGCCAGTCTCCAGATCTCAATCCCATAGAAAACCTTTGGAGGGAGTTGAATGTCCAAGTTGCCCAGCAACAGCCCCAAAACATCACTGCTCTAGAGGAGATCTGCATGGAGGAATGGACCAACATACCAACATACCAGCAACAGTGTGTGCCGACTTCGTGAAGACAGGAAACGTCTGACCTCTTTCATTGGCAACAAAGGAGATAGAACAAAGTATTGAGATGAACTTTTGTTATTGACCAAATACTTATTTTCCACCATAATTTGCTAATAAATTCTGGTTGCTCTATAATCAGGCTGTGTACGCATCTATATTTGGCAAATAGAGCAAACATAGTCCGAATAGGTCTCCATTTGTTCTATTTATTCTATGGGACCATCTTGTGCTTTATCGTGGTAAATTTTTTCTGATTTAGTGAATAAATGAAGTATAGACCCATCACAAGATTGGATTTTAACTGCTGGATTCCTCTTCATGAAGGATTTATGGGAAGTATTAGTATGAGCTATGGCTGACGGCTCTCTGTGCAGGATATACCAATCTTTGGTATCATAGGACTCTACAGTTGGGTGAGAATTGTGAGAAATAAATTTCTTCTGAGCCCTTTTAAACAATTTTTTTCCAGATCTCTATTAGTTGATGACATGGTCTAGTCCTAATGTATTATACTAGACACTAAACAATAAGCCATCATAAGGTAACAAATAAAACTATTGACCCACTTCAAACAGCAGCCCACTAATGACCGGGACTTGGTTTATTTTAGTTGGTCGGCCGGGAAATTTTAAATTTGTTTCCCTGATATTTTTGGGTGGTAAGGGAACTTTCGTGAACCCCATGGGATTGGGGGGTTTTGGGGGGGGGGGGCAGTGCCAGAGTTTTTGTTTTAAAAGCCAATTGGAGCTATGGTTTAACTACCCCAAAAACGTATTCCCCGACCCTTGGGAAAAAAAACCAGAAAAAAAAATTTTATAAACCCAAGGAAAAAAATTTTGAAAAACCTCTTCCCACAGTCTTGCCCCTGACTTGACTACCCAAAATTTTGCATGGAAACCCAAACCAAAAGTGTTTTCCCAAAAGAATGGAAAAGGGACATTGAAAGGATCCTTTTAATTTAACTTTTTAATTTTTACTGTTATTTTTTAACCCAAAAATTTTTTTTTTGTGTCTATTTTTTTAAAGTAATTATTTTAAAAAAAATTTACTACAGTCTAAAAAAGAAACTACATTACCCTTTAAATGCCTTTGTAAAGCCCGGGTTAGCCCAAAATTTTGTGGTGTGTCGAATACAACTTTTTTTTGGAGTGCACTTAATTTTTTTTCATCGGTCTCCAGTTTTAAACCATGCTGTGGGGTTTTTGGGGTCAGGGGTTGGACATTTAAACCTCTGGGCGCTTCACTTCTTGAACCCCAAGCCCGTGTGGCACAAAATTCGGGGTTCAGACTAATTAAATTTTATTTTTTTCTTCTGTAAAACCCTCCTCAGTGATACCGGGGGGAGAGAAAGACGGGGGAGCCTTTATGACCCCCAAACTAAATTGTTTTTGGGGGATTTTATTAGAAAAAATGATAAAATGGCTTTATGAAAAAAAAAACTGAAATTTCAAAATTTTTTTGTGGGTAACTTTTCGGGGAGGGGTTGTCTATGGGGTGAGGGAGGAGAAGAAATTATTTCGGGCCCATAAAATCAAACCCCCATTTGCTTTGGAAACCCAAAAAGCCCCCAGTAGCTCTTGGGCCTGGGGGCCACACGGGAAAAAAGGAAAAAAAATTGTAAAAAACCAAAAACCCTTTAAAAAAGCTTTAAACCTGAGCATTTTGCTCTTTTTTTTTAAAAGCAGCGGGTTTCCGACAAGTTTTTTGTGGGGTTTTTAGTTTTTTTGTTTGGGGGTTTTTGGGCAGGGTTTTTTTTGGGGCACCCTATGTGTAAAGTTCTCAAAAGTTTCAAAATATAAAGCAACAGAAAATCGGACAAAACCTGGCGTGAGTTAAAAAAGGCCATAGCTTCAAAATTTAAATTTTTCTGCCTGGATTTCTGGAAAATTTTTAAATTTGTTCCAAACCCCCGGGCTTTGAAAATTGACCAGAAAAAAAAATCCTTGTAGATACTTTTGGGGTTTTTTGTATTGAAGTTAATTTTAAAAAGTTTTTTGTTTAGATTTTCAAAGGTTTTTAAATTTCAAAAAAAACCCCCGAAAAGTGTTCAGAAAACCTGTGCTGTTTTAAACATGTCTAATCTTTTGGGGAGATTACAAAAAAAAAAAGGGAAGTTGCACATCGTTTCCTTTAAAAGTCAAAGGTTTTCCAAGGTTTGTGCCACAACCCCATTTCCTGTGGCCCGTGGTTCTGGTTACCTCCACATTGTGCTGCATTTCTCCTTTCGATCTCACCAGCCTTCCTGTTCTCCGACTCCTCTCACCCAACTTTTTTAACTTAAGGCCAGTCATCTTGCTCTATTTACAGGGTTTTTCTCCTCTTACCCATAACCATATAATTGGTGTTCTTTGTGTCATGAGCAAATGTATAGCAGATCCTCTACGTCAACAGCAAATTTGGTGTAATACCTTACGGTCTTCACCCTCAACTCCCACAAAGGGGCTAGGACTCAGCTTTAAGAAACTCCGAGGTCGCTACCTCCAATAAGATCACTTGTGGTGACAGCTGGTGTGCAGGCAGGGTACAGGAGGATTAGGCAGAGACACAGTCAGAACACAGGCAGAAGGTCAGGGCAGGTAGTAAAGAAGTGAAAACAGGTCACAAGCCGGAGGTCAGTCATGGGTATTGTCAGGAGCGCTCAGCGAGCAGGAATTGAATCCACTGGTCACCGCTAGGAGATGGCGTAACCTACGCCGGGGAGCGGAGTCTAAGGGGCCCCTTGTCTTCACCGGAGTCTGCCGCAAGGCAGGACGGACTTTGCTGCAGGGAATCCCCCAGATCGCTACCTCCGACGCAGGACCCAGCGGTGACAGCCGAAGCAGGTAGCGCGGACACAGGGCCGACCGGAGCGTGGAACTCAGTAGGCAGGACACCGTAGCATAGAACCAGAGTAGACAGGGCTGGAGCGTAGAACCAGAGTAGGCAGGACTGGCTAGGCAGGACTGGCAAGGCAGGAGCGGAAACGTAGAGGGAACGCTAGCAAACGCAGATGACCGTTGCTAACGCAGGGACACCAACAACTGGGCGCCGATGACAGGAAGGGGTATCCCTATAAAGCCCGTGCCAAAAGGCTGTAGGTGGAAAAGGGAATACCAATTAGGTACTGTCCCTTTAAATCTGAGAAGCTGCTCGCGCGCGCCCCTAGAGGCCGGCCGGGATAGTGCAGGCAGAAGCAGAGACGCGGAGCAGGAGGAGGAAGCAGGACGCGGTCAGGTGAGTAGGAGTGTGGGGCAGCGCATGCCGGGGCTGGCCGTGCCTGGGGTCAGGCGACCGGACCGCGGCACGGGAGGCGCCGGGGGCCGGGAGGCGCGAGTGGCCGCGGTCCGGGCGTCGGACCGCAGCGCGCGGCATTACAGGTATCTATAGCCAATGGTTAAACTAGCATATCACAATAGGAGTAGTAGCCTAGTGCTTTAATTCTGTACTGAAAAGCACCAACAAATTGACAAGCGAGAAATTGGAGTAGAGCACTAAAAATCAACACAGGACCCAAAGCATTGGCTCCAGGAAAGATGGGCGATGCCCTGAAAAGGCACAGCAGAAGAGAGCCAGTGAATGGGAAGAGCAGGATGTCGTGTGAGGTGAGGGGGAACACAGGTGTGTCTAAGCCTGAAGGCTACAGCCTTGACATGACCCATGACACCTCGCTGTGTCTAGAGCCCTATTCTATTTTCTGCTCCTTGGTTCTGACTTTTTGGCTTGTCTGCTTCCTGCCCTGATCTGCTGCATGTGACCCAATGATGCTAGAGCTCCACCAGCCATGACCCTCTTCTTGTGACCCAGCTATATCTTCTGTTTTCATTCCATACTTTACCTGTCCGTCATGCTATAGCTAAGATCAGAATCAACTAACTAAACCGAATTCATTCACAGACAAGGGTATAGAGCTGGAGAATCACTTTTAAACCTGGGTGATTTCATAATATGAAGTTGTCACTCTGAAGGAGTTTATTTAAAAGCCAGAAAATGCTTCAACAAGCTTGCAATTCACTATCCAACCACTAGGGCCAATATTAACACACATAGCATCAACAACTCCCGATCTCAAAATCATGTTTTATCAAAGCTGTCCATCTGGTGGCACTCATCACTAGACACGTAGAGTCGAGAGGAAAGCTAAGGAAGAACATATCTGTCTACGAAGTGTGAGATTTTTCAAGGTTGTCCTACCTACTATGCAATAGTACCTCATGGTAAGCAGGTCTTTCCTAAAGCACCATATACACATTATAGCCTGATAACCCTAACTGGCAGGAATAATGATTACATAATCCAAATAAAGAAAGAGTGATAGTGGGATTCTATCCATTTTCTTTACCTGGAACTTGTAGTCAATCTCTGGTGTCTGACAGTGCCCTTCTAATTTGTCTTTTTTCTTCCTCTGATTGAGAACATCTTAATCTCATCTTAATACCCCCCCCTGCTCTGCTCTGCTCCAGACCCCTCCTAGCAGTGTACCTCCGCCATTTGGTGACTTCTCTGAGGACCTTCTACAGGGAATTTTTTAACCATGAAAATCCATACTGTTCTTGTGGTGTTTGGAGCATTGCTTTAACTCCCACCTCAGTGCCATAGACTGCAGCTCCGCGTATCATTCCTGATGTGCAGGAATTATAGCACCACAACTTTTCACCTCTTTACCAAGAGTAATTGAATGTGGCTAATACTCAAAAACTAGTGCAGAGATGGCGTGGGATCAGGGGGTTATTAGACTGTTTTATGCCCAAAAAGTGAAATAGAGCAAAATGAAGATGAAACTGTGCTGTTGAACGATGTCTGCCCTCACGGGTGGTGTCCTCCTGGGCAGCCTGGATTCCTGGAGTTTGGGCTAATGGTTTGCTTCAAGTTGTGGACATCTCTGAGGATGTGTAACCCCGTAAGGACAAAAATAATTTAACATATAAAAATATAACATATAAAAGAGGTATTAAATAGACAAGGTGATGTTAACCCCTGGTTTGAAGAGGATCTCTATGGGCTGACGTGGGTATGGTGAGTGGCCTAGACATGATGAGCTATAAAATGACAGTTGCAGTACGCGGCAAGTAGTCAAGGTCGGCTGCAACTCTACGTAATCTATGGCGCTTTATTCTACCTGTGTGGAAACAGGGGAACTTGGAATATACAATGTTTTATCACTGGTAATGGTGTCATCGGGAAGCGGGAAGCTGTGGTTTTTCGGGTTTCTGACATGTACTGAGGTGGCTATCCTGTAGGTCGCAGGGAGTCTCCCTGTCCGTGCACACCCAGTGATAACATCTCTGCATTCTCCTGTTGGCTTCCATGTGTTGACTCCAGTTCGCTACTAATGATGGAAAATGAAATGATAACCATGCGATGGCTTTACTATCCAGGGGGTTTTGTTAGTGCCACTCCACTCTCTTCACTCTGTCGTACGCTCTGACTTAGCTCCTTCCCGACTCCCCTGTCTTTTTCCTTTCCGGGAGGTCATCCCTCTCCAGCTCCCTGACTCCGGCGGTCTTAAGTGTGCTGGATATAACCTTACACAGACATAGTCCTTTGATTGCAGAACTCACAGTTAACTGGAGGATCTTTAGGCTTGTGGTTATAAGTAACCTATAAATAGGTGGGAGATGCTTGATGGTTCTCCAGGAGGTGGGACACTTGAATTACAGTTATACAGGTTCTTAGAGAGTTCTTGTGCTTAACAACACAGTAACACCATGATAGGGACTATATGAGCCTCAAGTCAAGGGCTTGGAGGTGCACATGTCTAGGAATAGGTACTGAGCTCTAAATTATGTTTAATCATTAGAAAACGAATCCAGAGGATTTTAAATCCACCTATGGCAACACCTTTGACCTGCTATGGAACATCCCAGAAACAACCACAAAATGACCATTTCCGGTGGGGTCTGCATAGACTCAGTCCTTTTATGCCCTGATCTCTAGAGAGATTTGTCCTCTGTACTCACACGCCTAGATGTTTCCAGTTCATTATCTATTACTCTGTGCTCCTCTTCCTACTGTAGTAATGTCCTCTGCCTTCTCCATTACTCTGTGCTTCTTACACTAGAACTGTTGTCTGCTTTTCCATAACTCTGTGCTCCCTCTCCTAGACCTGCCCTCCACCTTCTCCATTTCTCTGCACTTTTCCTCTTAGTCCTGTCCTCTGCCTTCTCCATTACTCTGTGCTCCTCCTCCAAGACCTGCTTTCTCCATTACTCTGAGCTTTTCCTAGACCTGTCCTCTGCTTCTCCATTACTCTGTGGTCCTCCTCCTAGACCTGTCCTCTGCCTTCTACATTACTCTGTGCTCTTCCTTCTAGACCTGTCCTCTGCTTCTCCATTACTCTGAAGCCCTCCTCCTAGACCTGTCCTCTGCCTTCTCCATTACTCTGAGCTTCTCCTAGACATGTCCTCTTCCTTCTCTATTACTCTGTGCTCCTGCTCCTAGGCCTGTCCTCTGGCCTGTCCTCTGCCGTCTACCCTACTCTGTACTTCCCTGCTAAGGTATGTTCTCTGCCATCTCCATTACTCTGTGCTCCTCATCCTAACCCTGTCTTCTACCTTCTCCATTACTCTGGGCTCCTCCTCCTAGAAATTGTCTCTGTTTTCAATGGCTCTGTGTCTCACATAGACCTGCTTTTATTTCTCCCATTACATTGCACTCATCTCCTAGCTGTCCTCTGCTTTTCTCCATTTACTCTGTTCTCCTCCTCTTGACTGTCATTGTTTCTCATTTACTCTGTGCTCTTCCTATTTCTAGACGTGTCCATCTGTTTCTCCATTACTCCGTGCTTCCTCCTTCTAGACGTTCTCTCACTTTCAATTACTATGTGCTTCTCTCTTACAACTGTACTCTGTGTCTTCATTGTCCAGTGTCCTTCTCATAGTCCCCTCCCCCCCTTCTCCATGTCTCTGCTTCTCCATTATCTGTGTCCTCTCTGATGTCCTCTGCTTCTCCATAACTGTGTGCTTCCTGTCCTATACCTGCCCTCCACCTTCTCCATTACTCTTTGTAGCTTTTCCTAGACCTGTCCTCTGCCATCTTTATTATTCTGTGCTCTTCCTTCTAAACCTGAACCCTATCTTCCCCATTAGTCTGTGCTCCTCCTCCTGATATACCTGTCCCCCCCCTTTCTCCCCCTGTCCTTCTCTTATTAACTATAAACTCTCCCCCTAGGCTGTTCTTCTTCTTTCATTACTCTGGTGCTCCTCCTCCTAGGACTGTCCTCTGCCTTCTACATTACTCTGTGTCTCCTCCTAGACCTGTCCTTTTGCCTTCTCCATTACTCTGTGCTCCTCTCCTAGCCCTGTCTCTGCCTTCTCGTTACTCATGTGCTCTCCTTCTAGACCTGTCCTCTGCCTTCTCCATTATCTGTGCAACCTTCTCCGCTTGCTGTGTCACTCTGCCTTCTCCATTACTCTGTGTTCTTCCTAGACACTGTCCTCTGAGAATTCTCCATTACTTTGCTGCTCCTCTAAGACTGTCCTCTGCATTCCTAATTTACTCTGTGTCCTCTCCTAGACTGTACTCTGCCTTCTCATTATCTGTGCTCTCCTCCTAGACAGAGTCCTCTGCCTTCTCCATTAGTCTGTGCTCCTCACTCCTTGACTGTCCATTGCCTTCTCATTTACTCTGTACTCCTCCTCTAGACCAGTCCTCTGACTCTCCATTAGTCTGTGATTCCTACTAGACCTGTCATTCTGCCTTCGCCATTACTCTGTGCTCTCCTTCTAGACCAGTCCTCTGCCTTCTCCATTTAGTTGTGCTCCTCTTTTTCAGACCTGTCTACTGCCTTCTCCATTAATCGTGCTGCACTCTTCTAGACTGTTCATCTTTTTTTTTTTTTTTACACCTTCTGACCATTACTCTATGCCCCTTTAACATTATTCCCATCCTCATGGGACTGTCCGTGTTATGAACTCTGTAATCTTTTGGTATTACAATCTGGCTGATGAGTGTAATTGAACTATACTCCTTTGAGGAGTCCCTCATAGCTTGGACCTTTGCATTATCTTTTTCCTTTATACTTTTGGCCTTAGGTATTAAGCAAAAAGACAGCACTCCAAAAAATTATTTTGCTGAATTTTATCTCATTCTGTTCTATTTTAACCATTTATACACCAAAAATTATTAGTGTGATATTTAGGGCTAGTAATTGTAGGAGGCCTTTGCAAGCTTAGCCTGAGGATGTTGGTGTGAACGGTGGAGCAGACATGTTGAAATAACAATTGAATAAACAAGCACTGGTAGGTATAAAGGAGTCCTTGACTTGCTGCACGGCCATTCACCTCTTTACCTATTATGCCAGCTTTCTCTAGTTGCGGAAGGGACAAGAAGAGGTGTTTATCCATCTGGGGCAAAGTGTTATTAACCAAGAGGTCCATGGGGAATTGGCATCATAAGGTATTCAGGGGTTACAGTGGAAAAATTATTAATTTCAGTAGATGAACGGTGGACAGGTATATGTGGATTCCTCTTGGGCCGCCCGCAGCGCGATGATTGGTGATATAGATGCAGACCATACTAGGGAATGGAGTCTAAGGGGCCCCCAATTTCCCCAGAGTCCACCACAAGGCCGGACGGATTTAGCTGTGCGGAACCCCGAAGATCACTACTCCTGATGTGGCTACTCACTATGGCAGCAAAATTGCTGGACTTAGGACAGCGGGCACAAGCAGAGGAGACGGGTCACAGGCAGGTGTAGTCATATACAGGAAGACAGAGTCATGGACAGGTAGCAGAGTGGCAAAATGTCAGGTAAGAGCAGAAACATAGGTAACAGGAACACAGGTAGAAGAAACAGCAACATGGACGCAGTGGGGTTAAATGTAGACTGGAAGCTGAGTCCTAGGGCAGTATCGATAGGCACAATGGGCAGGTATCGAGCAGAAGTAGGTAAACAGGAACAGCAGAAAACAGCAGTCAGAGGTCAGAAGCTCAGATGGACATTAACAAACTGACACTAGAATAGAGGCAGGAAGTTCATTAAACCACAGGCAGGAGGATGTAGGTCATAGGTCAGGTAGTTAAGGCACTGTGTCTTTAAATCCAGAAGAGTGAGCGCACACGCGTCCTAGGGAGGGCACTTGCGTGTTCAGGACACAGACACAAACGCAGACCAGAGCCAGAGTGAGGACAGGTAAGGATACCGCAGGACCAAGGACAGAAACGAGCACAAGGGCTCATGAAAATTTTATATAATATATATATTCTCGGGGTCCGTAGCAGGGACCGCGGCGTGAACAGAGACTTGACCACAGCAGGGGCATAGCCATGTCCGTAACGGTGAGCACAGCATGGACCGTGACAATAGTGGCAGAATTTATTATATTTAGGGGAAATTTTACATAAT
The DNA here is from genome assembly GCA_025379985.1 of Phyllomedusa bahiana. Taxonomy (NCBI): domain Eukaryota; kingdom Metazoa; phylum Chordata; class Amphibia; order Anura; family Hylidae; genus Phyllomedusa; species Phyllomedusa bahiana. The sequence continues at coordinate 22,502 of JAODAL010041535.1, read as the reverse complement.
AAACTAATTCAGGGCAAATGGTGGCATAGTGAATTAATAGGGCAAAGTAACATAAACCAATTCAAGGGGCACAGTGGCATATTGAATCAATTCAGGGTATACACCGGCAAAATTAATTAGCATCATAATCATTTTAGGGTGCACTGTGCCATGATTCATTGTTGTGAATGGGAACAAAAGTGTTATATGTGTGATCCTTTGTGTCTCTATTTAAATGTATAGTATTACACACGTATGCTCCTTGTGCACATGGTCAATAAAGATAAGAAGAGGGGGGGGGGGGGGGTGATGCCTGTATGACTCCTTTCTAATGTGTTTCTAAAATGGCCGCTACATATTATGCTTATAGAGATAATTGCTGTATAATCTGAGATGGAGCCTCTTTCCAGGATTACACCCAAGGTTTGGACATTCCTGAGCTAAAGGGAGTATATTCCAAATAAGGATGTAACCAACCACAGATGAACACCTAGGCCCTAGTGATGCTTTCTTATCTTACTAATACAAAGTAGTATGAAAACCTGGCATTTTTGATAATAAAGACAGAAAGTATATTCAGACCAGCAGAGCATGATGTAATCTCTCTTTCTCGGTGCAGCACCTTTATGTCCTAGGATAATTTGGAGATCCAACTAGAATGTAGAGCCATTTGAGGTTCCATCCATTTCAATTTGGCCACCCAACTATGGGACATGAGTTTTGAGCAGGTTAAACTAAACCAAACCGGATTGATACACCCCCAAAGAACCAGATGAAATGTGGAGGACGGGTCCCAAATCCCCCGGCCTAGTTTGGTAAGCTAGTTTCATACTTTTTACTCAAAATTTGGCTTCTCTGTGGTGGGTGTTTTTCTTGTTTTCCCTTCGGTTGGGTTTCCCGATCACGGTGTCAGGTAACCGTGTCATCCGTGCTTTTGAACCTATAACCTGTCAAATAGTCTCCTAGTGGGGTTTTGTCTGTTGCATGTTTGGAGGATACTCTTTGGGTTGATTGAGTCTTGGGCAGTGCAGAAAGTCAGCCTAGTACTGGCGGAGATTACGGATGACTTACGTGCTGGACGAGTGACGCTGTAAGGTGTCACTTCTGCCTCTGTGGTGAAAAACAGCCATGGCAAGGAGGTTGCCTGGAAAGTGCACGCGCTTGCGGGAAGCGCAAAGTCTCTCTGGTTGGGACAGCCCTGAATTCTCCGAGCTGGCAGTCGTACCCTAAGGGCGCGTCCCCACTGCACAGGACAAATAACCAGCCGGTATTTGTCCTGTTTTGCGGCCGTCCCCATGGCCGCGAGGGGGACGGCTTTTCTCGCGATGAGCGGAGAACAGCCCTCATCTCTCCATTGAGAAGCACATCTTCTGTCGGGAAACCGGACGGAAGATTGTGCTTCTACAATGTTTTGTCGCCGGTCCGCCGGCGGCAAAACCGTCCGACGGCAAAACCTGTGCAGTGGGGACAGTGGGGACTGCTGCACATGTTTTGCATAGAGCACAATTGTGCTCATTTTCGGCCGGTTTTTCAGGCGGTCTGAAAAACCGCAAACCGGCTGAATAACCGGCCGAAAACCCGTGCAGTGGGGACATGGCCTAAGAGTGTTCCTCTGGAGTGTTTGTGAAGTCTGTCAAAGAATGGGTTAAGTGCGAAACCGTTCGTAGAGTCCGTTGTCAGTGGTGGTGTTAAGGAAAAAGTTAACTATAAGAGCTGTTCAGTTTATCTGATTTAGGCTGTGCAGACAGTGTCATCTGCTGGTTTTGCAGAGGATAAGAAACTTAGATTTGAAGCATAAGAAATGTTCGCATAGTCTATGTAATGTTTTGTGTAGAGAGAAAAATAGCACATTCAAGCTTTGGTGGGACAGAAAGGGTCAAAAGAGGTGAGGGCAGAGTACCAAGCATGCAAGCTTGTTGCAGACAGAGAAAGCAAATTATCAACAAAGAGGATGAAGGCTTTGATGAAAGTGGTTAAAATGAATCTAGAAGACAGGCTGCAAGCAGATGAATGTGTGGGGGATGGTGATTGCAGGAAAATTCTTTTTTCCCATCCACGCCGACCTAACGCGGTGGATAGCACCACCTTTAACAGGGGCGAGTCTTTGGGTGTCCCCAGTATTTGGGGCCAGAATCCAAAATGACTAAGCTGTGTCCCCTGTGTATGCTGTGCCAGGGGGGGTGTGTCTGGAGAACGGGGCCCCCTACGAAGTAAGTATTCAGCCCACGGAGGGCCCACAAGCCACCCTTCCCACTCCAGAACCGCCTACTATTCCTGTTCTGCCCAATGCACCCAGCATACCCAGCCTACCGGAACCTCTGATGCCATTGCCTGCCCCTTTCATGTCACTTCTGCCCCAGCCACGCCTACTGTACCCATTTTACCCAACTTACCAGAACCTTGATTACTTCTTCCCCTTTTGGGGGCAAAAAAATCTTGGGGGCCAAGATGGCGGCGCTCGATTTCCCCTTTTTATCCAATCAGGATTCAGATTTGGGGGTATATTTAAAAAAACAAACACAAACCCCAGAGTGGAGAACCCCTGAAAATGGGGGCAGACAAGGCTGCAAGCAGGGAAAAATTTTAGCAGATGAGCTATACGACAAGTAGGGGGGAAAATTTTCCTTGCCGCTGCGGGAGGCAACCAGCAGGCCACGACATACAGTTGAACAGTGAGGGGGGTCAGGATTCGATAGCCCCCCCTCTTCTGATCTGGGAAAATGGAGCGAAAGGGGGTTAATTATTATGCCCCCGTTTTTTTAGCCAAGCCCCAGTCCCTTACGATGAATTGCCCGACTCTGAGAAAAAAGCCAAAGCCTTTTTCCCCCAAATTTTAAATTTGATAAAAATCATTTTAAGGGGGCCTGTGCCATGTTTTATTGTGAGAGAGGTATAGGGACATGATATTAAAAACGGGGAAAAACAATTTAATCCATTTTTTGGGGACAATTGGATCGTAGTTAATTCCCGGGGGGCACCATGCTGAATTTAGTTTAGCAAAATACTTTTTTAAGTTTTTAAAAGAAACAGTATCTGGCAGTGTTTTAATTAGGAGAACTGCACACTGACTGTTTTTCCAAAATAGAACACCCAAATTTAAAAAAAAGGGGGGGGTCGGTATCATCGGTGAGAAGAGTGTTAAAAGGTTTAACAAAAAAAAATCAATTTCGACATAAACCCCATAGTCAAGAGCGCTCAACCAAAAAGCACTCCTTTTTACTCTAAAAATGCAAAAATGTCTAATATCTACTAATATAAGGTAACAGGTACCATATTTATGATGTCAAACGTTACAACAACGTATGCAAAAAAAGAACAGAGACAGTAAGTTGGGATAGCGCATGCACAGGAGCACATTAAAACTAATGCGCATGCACACTCACATTTCTGGAATAACTGATTAAAGATTTAATCTTGCCAATGGTCAAAAGCATAATAAAAACACATTCTCCACAACTTTCAAAATCAGAATTGCATGTACATTATATCTAAAGAGTCAGTACTCCCATCTTATTTTTGTAAATATTGTATTTCATCTTTTCATGGGAAAACAATGAAGATAGTACACTTTGATCCAATGTACAGTAGTCAGTGCACAGCTTGTATAACAGGGTAAATTTGTTGTGCCCTCAAAACAACTCAACACACAAACATCAATATCTAAACCGCTAGGGACAAAAGTGAGGACACCCCTAAGTGAAAATGAAAAAATTGTGCCCAAATGGGTTTGTGTGGCCATCATTATTTTCCATCACGGCCTTAACTCTCTTGGGCATTGAGGTCACCAGAGCTTCACAGGTTACAGCTACTGGAACCTTCTTCACTCCTCCATGATGACATGACGGAGCTGGTGGATGTTAGAGACCTTGCGCTTCTCCACCTTCTGTATGAGGATGTCCCATAGATGCTCAATAGGGTTTCGGTCTGGAGACAGGCTTGACCAGAGCAGCACCTTTACCGTTATTTCCTTTAGCAAGGCAGTGGTGGTCTTGGAGGTGTTTGGGATCATTATTAGAGATGGGCGAATTTCTCAAAATTCGGTTCGCTCACTTCGACGAATTTCCCGACAAAATATAACTTTGTTCCGAATTACTTCGGGACGAATCACGTTAAAAAGCAGCTATTTCCAGGCTGCACAGAGCCTGCAAGGTGCTGTAGAACATTGTACCATGCTTAAATATACAGAGGGAGCTTGGTTTGGTCTTCATACAATGTTGTGTTTTAGCATGACACGCACATGACTGCTGCCGCTATTAGAATTGCTTCACTCTAAATTCCCTGGGCACTTAAGAGGGCAAAACTGACCAAAAAAACTGAAGCGGGAATGTTGCCTGATAAAGTTATGCCAGCGAAAGCTAGAAAAAAAAAAAAACAGATGACAACATTAGTGACAGAGTGTGGAGGTGACGGCGGCAGCCACAGTATCATGAGGTCAGACAGTGGCACAATGACATTCTGGAGGTGGCAAAAACTGGAGTAGGCCACAGAGTGGCACAATGACAGAGAGTGGAGGTCACGGGAGCAGCAGCATGAGGTCAGAGAGTGGCACAATGACATTCTGGAGGTGGCAAAAACAGGAGTAGGCCACAGAGTGGCATAATGACACAGTGTAGAGGTCACGGCAGCAGCCGCGTGAGGTCAGACAGTGGCACAATGACATTCTGGAGGTGGCAAAAACAGGAGTAGGCCACAGAGTGGCACAAAGACACAGTGTGGAGGTCACGGCAGCAGCAGCATGAGGTCAGAGAGTGGCACAATGACATTCTGGAGGTGGCAAAAACAGGAGTAGGCCACAGAGTGGCACAAAGACACAGTGTGGAGGTCACGGCAGCAGCCACAGCAGCAGCATGAGGTCAGAGAGTGGCACAATGACATTCTGGAGGTGGCAAAAAACTGGAGTAAGCCACAGAGTGGCACAATGACACAGTGTGGAGGTCCGGCCGGCAGCTGCATGAGGTCAGACAGTGGCACACAATGACATTCTGGAGGTGGCAACAAACAGAAATAGGCCACAGAGTGGCACAATGACAGAGAGTGGAGGTGACGGCGGCAGCAGCATGAGGTCAGACAGTGGCACAATGACATTCTGGAGGTGGCAAAAAAAGGAGTAGGCCAAAGAGTGGCACAATGACACAGTGTGGAGGTCACGGCAGCAGCCACAGCAGCAGCATGAGGTCAGACAGTGGCACAATGACATTCTGGAGGTGGCAAAAACAGGAGTACTGTAGGCCACAGAGTGGCACAATGACAGAGAGTGGAGGTGATGGTGGCAGAAGCATGAAGTCAGACAGTGGCACAATGACATTCTGGAGGTGGCAAAAACTGGAGTAGGCCACAGAGTGGCACAATGACAGAGAGTGGAGGTGACGGCGGCAGGAGCAACAGCATGAGGTCAGAGAGTGGCACAATGACAGAGAGTGGAGGTGACGGTGGCAGCAGCATGAGGTCAGACAGTGGCACAATGACATTCTGGAGGTGGCAAAAACAGGAGTAGGCCACAGAGTGGCACAATGACAGAGAGTGGAGGTGACGGCGGCAGGAGCAACAGCATGAGGTCAGAGAGTGGCACAATGACACAGTGTAGAGGTCACGGCAGCAGCATCAGCATGAGGTCATAAAGTGGCACAATGACAGAGTGTGGAGGTGGGGGGCAATACCAGTCCCTGGTAAAGATGGTTGGTGGCAGATGGAGAAACTGTCAGCAGATGTGTGGCATCAGGCGGGTGGCGGCATCAGAATAGTGGCTGAGGCAGGTAGTTTGAACCCAGACTTATTTCTCACAGTTTGGGTGAGGCGTCATGGCTGATGTAGTCTGACGCCTAAGGCATTGTCTGGCCGATCCACGCCTGATTCATCTTGACAAAGGACAGTCGTTCCACATTTCCCGTGGACAATCGGGTTCCCCTTGGGGTAACGATGGCCCCCGTCGCACTGAACACCCGCTCTGATGCCAAACTACTGGTCGGGCAGGACAGCTTCTCTACTGCAAACTCGGCAAGTTGCGGCCCCACATCCAGTTTGGTGCCAGTAGTCCAGCGGATCTTCTAACTGGGGTGGCAGAGTGCTGTCCAAGTAGGCCACCATCTGTTGGTTCAGGGTCTGCTCCAGGTCCTGCTGCTGCTGCTGCTGGTGACTGCCCTCACTAGGCGGGTGAAGGAAGTTGATCATCAGTGACTCCAGACTTAGGTTGCTGCTGATGGAGCTGGTACTGCTCCTACCCCCCCACCTTCCCCCAGCAGCCGTGGCAGTAGTACGTGAGCGCTGAAGAACCCCACGGTCAGACCTGTCAGAGGAGGGACGGTGCTGCACATAGGCAGCGGCCATCTGACTACGGAGGATTTCCCTATAATATTTGAGTTTGTCCTCCCTCTCAATAGCTGGGAAAAAGGCTCCCATTTTGGACCGGTAGCGAGGGTCAAATAGGGTGGAGAGCCAAAAGTCATCCCTCTGCCGGATGCTGACTATTCGGCTGTCACTAGTCAGGCAAATCAGCATGCTGCGGGCCATCTGCACAAGTGATCCGAGGGGCTCCATGCCTCCATCTCCACTGTATACTGCCACGGTGCTTGGGGTCATCTGCCTCGTCTTCCTCATCTCCATCTACTCCTCCAGCTGCTCCTGCTCCTCCTCTCTTGTCACCTGGGTAGAAAATCCACTCATTTCACCAGACAATGCTTCTGCTCCAATGTCCTCCTCCTCCTACTCCTCCATTTCAGTCCCCACCGGACTCATTTGGCCGTGAGATGTAGTCGCCACGTCTCCAGTCCCCTGCCCAGACAGATTTTTCAGCATCTGTTCCAGGACATGAAGCAGTGGAATGACGTTATTCATCCCGTAGTCCTGGTGACTGACAAATAACGTGGCCTCCTTGAATGGCCTCAACAAATGGCAGGTGTCACGCATGAGCTGCCACTTGCTGACATCAAAGTTACACAGGGGAGTACTCCTGTCCGCCTGGATCATCAAAAAATCATTAATGGCCTTTCTCTGTTCATACAGTCGGTCCAACATGTGCAGGCGGGAAATTTCCCAACGGTTGGAAAACATCGCTTATCAGAGTGTGTTGGGGGAGGCCGTTTTCCCGCTACAACTCGAGGAGGGTTGTTCCTGGCTTTGTAGGAATGGATGAAGTCATGCACAGTTTAGGGCCCATTTTCAGAATCTTCTGAAATCGGTGGAAGACTTCAGGAACCTTTTCACAACCAAAATTGAACACGTGCGCATGCAGGGGCATGGACCATCCCTCCTGGTGCAGCGGGACACCATGTTCCTCCCATTGTCCGTCACCATGGTTCCGATTTGCAGTTGGCGCGGAGAAAGCCACACATCGATTTCTTGCTGCATGACGCGGAGCAGTTCCTCCCTCTGTGACTTGTTCGCCGAGGCAAGCCAGGTGTAGAAAAGCGTGACACCCTGTGCCCTACACATGTGGTATGATGGAGCAGTTTCTTGTGGAGGCTGAGATGGTGGTGGTGGTGGAGGAGGAGGAGGCAGACTTTGGCGGAGGAGCCGCAGTTTGACAACGTGGAGGAGAAAGCGCCGTCTCCTGTCCAAGTTGTTGGTGTGCCTGGGCAGAAGCACTTCACCCAGTGGCCGTAAGGACATTTACCTGGCCCTGACGTTAGTTACGCTCCAGATGTCCACGCTGCCGGTTGCACCTTGGAACAAACCGATAGCTCAAGGACTCGGCCCACCTTTGTTACATATTTATGAAGTGTGGTACTGCCTTTTTGGAAAAGAAATTATGGCTTGGGAAACTTCTCCATCTCGGCTCGGCACAAGCCATTAGTTCTAGATGACGGTGCAGAGTCCACCATTTGGAAGGGAGGACTGCAGGACCAACATCTTGGACAGGAGAGCACGTCAGCTTCTGGGCCCCACCTTGTGATGGACGCACCTAATGTTGTCTTTTTGCAATCACCTCGCTGAACGACTTGCTGGCGCATGAGTAGCGAGGAGCAGGAGCATCTGGAACCCAAGAGATGATGTCAAAGAGAAACAGGCTCCATTTTCAGAGGTGGTGGAGCCTTGATGGCTGAATGGCATGCGTGCCACTGGGCGCTGCTTACTGTTGCTGCGGCGGGCAGGATGGACCACCACATCTGAGCCACGTTTCTCCCCAGTGCCACCGGATGGTGACGCTGCATGTGTTGACGCAGGGACGTGGTGCCAACGTTAGCTTGCCTTGGCCACGCGTCACTTTCTGACCACACAGATTCTACATATAACCATATTCGTCTCCTCCGGTGTCTTAGCAAAGAACTGCCACACCGCGGAGTATAGCGATTTTACCGCCAACGCTCCGCACTGAGTGACTTGACTAGCCAGCGCTGCCTCGCTGAGCCCCTGTGCCGCTACTTTCTTGGACCTGCGAGCGGGTTTTTTTACCCCGTGGACGCTTGGCTACCAACCTCACACTGCTTGCTATCCTGCTGGATCACGGCCACAGACCCACTGCTGGCTGCGCCGCTGCTCTGAGCGCAAGGTGGACATCCTCTTATCTGGACGATGATGAAGCTTACCTCACCCGGCTCCCAAGTGCGGTGGCTACATCTCATCTATTTGTGTTTCATATCGTCAATGCTGTCCTCTCCACCGGTCTTGGTATGCAGAGGCTGACCACTCACAACATGGACCTCAGCACAACTATCGAACATTATACTTTGCCGCTACTGCAAGATAGCAGGGGTTATTGCCCCATTTCTTCGCTGCCAAGTAGCTGCTGACTGCCCTCCTCAAAACTTGTTTCATCCTCGCTATATTGTGGCGCTGAGCCCATCAGACCACACATAGTAGATCTCTGCTGAAGGGAACCGGATGGGATGAGGCGGGTTAGGACAGGTGAGGGCCGTGGACCCGCTCCGGGCATGCAACTAAGGGTTGTGTCTGAACGTTCCCACCTGACTCTTGGCTGGGGTTGTCAGATGTCATCTGGGTGGAAGTGGATGACCTAGTCAAAACCACAATCCAAGACAATTGGGTTGCTGAAAACACACGGCGATAGAAATTTGGGGGGTAAACAGCGCCAGTAGTGCCTCTCACGGAGTGACCTGCTGCGCGTCTCCTTGCTGTGCTGCGACCTGGGCCTGGAATGTTTGTGCCTCTGCCACTCGCAGGTTGAGAGCCTGCCACCTATCTGATTCCTGACATTAATGTTTGTTCTAAAATGTCACAGACACTGTTTGATGAAGATATCTGTTTATGGATAAATATACCACCCTGTATTTGACGCCAAATGAAATCCCACTAAGAAGCTTGGGTAACCCATGGATATAAATTGCGCTCCAAAATGGGCAGGAAAACCTTTACTTGTATTGTGTCGTTTAAAAAACTCTGTGTATTTTATGAAGTATAAAAGCTAAGAAACAGGCTTAATTAACCTTCGAATATGAATTATGCTACAGAATTCTACTGTGGCGTTGAAAAACAAAGTTTCTTTTACTGTGTACAATGCAGAACAACCTTAATTAACCCCTGGATGTAATTGCGCAAAAGAAATTGAGCAGCCAAAAAATTGAAGTGGTATTTGTATTGTAAAACGCTGTTTCTTTAAATGAATACAACAGGAACTGCTTAGATCCCCTTGAGTATTCAATGTGCTGTGAGCAGATAGCATTAAAATGTATTTGGCAGCTGCACTGGACTTTCAAATCCAATACACACAGAATCAGAAATAGAACATTAAGAGAAGCAGTCTCTGAGACAAGCTGAGACACCCCACAGAAATCGCTGTATAAAAATCAGTTCTTCAGTAACAATCAGCCGCAGCAGCACCTTCACTGATCAGTACAGTGAAAGGAGTGTGAGCTCCCAGCGTCGCGCCCGGACTTTATTCGTGCGGGGGGGGTGTACGTCCACAGATCCCGCCGGTCTATGATGGCTTTCATCTCTGCACATGTCATGCAGGCTATGCCCTTATTCCTCCCAGAGTGCTGTTGCCCCATTTAACACCATGTGCTTCGCAGCCATTTAAGAATCAAAGCACAACTTTCGTTCATCCGAAAGTACCCCAAAAGTTCGACTTCGTTCCGAACAAAGTTTTTCCTGAAATTCTAAAAACGAATTCCACTTCGTTAGAATCAATTCCCCCATCTACTAATCTTTATATAATGGATACTGCTCTGCGGCCGGAAAGGAGAGGATCATGTTCTGCTTCAGATGTCACAGAGTACATGTTGCTTTCATGGTTCCCTCAATAAATGTAGCTCTCCACCAGCCGGCAGCACTCATGCGAGCCCCAAACCATGACCTCAACCCACCATGCTTGACTGTAGGCAGACACACTTGTCTTTTCCTCTATCTGGGTGCCGCCACACACGCATGACGCCATATGAACCAAATAAGTTTCTCTTGGTCACAGCAGACACAGAACACGGTCCCAGTAATCCATGTCCTTAGTCTGCTTGTCTTCAGCAAACTGTTTGTGCGCTTTCTGGTGCACCATCGTTAGAAGAGGCTTCATTCTGGGACAACAGCCATGCAGACCAATTTGATGTAGTGTGCGGTGTATGGTCTGTATATTTACTATTTTGCCATAGGCAAACTTAAACTCTATCAGTTCTCAATCTATAAAACACTAAAACGTAACTTTTATTATGTACTTAACCTCTATACACACTATTTAAAAACCTGATTTCTAACCTCTCAATTTTTCCTTTCCTACTTCTGAAGGAATAACTCCCTTTCCATTATCAAGTCTGGTGGAGAACCACCTACTAACAGGAAAACCTTATATATACAGTAATTTACTAACTCCAGTAAGGGATCCCAAGCATCCTACTTGGGCAATCATCCCTAATCTAATGGACATAAAACATATAAGGCTTCCTTGTAACTCTGCAGTGGGTGATACTTTGTAGACAGAGGTGAGAAATCACAATTTAAAATGTCATGCCTGGCCTCCCCAACATGTTTCACCAGCTAAACTGGCTTCATAAGGGGTAAGAGGACCGGATCTCTAACCCCTGATGAAGCCAGATTAGCTGGTGAAACATGTTGGGGAGGTCAGGCATGACATTTTAAATTGTGATTTCTCACATCTGTCTACAAGTGCCACCCCCTGCAGAGGGTGTCAAAAGGGAGCCTTATTTGTCCTGTGTCCATTAGATTAGGGAACGATTGCCCAAGTAGGAAGCTTGGGATCCCTCACTGGAGTTAATAATTTGCAGTATTATTAAGGCTTTCCTGTTGGTAGGTGGGGTTCCACCAGACTTGATAATGGAAAAGGGAGCAATTCCTTCCTTCAAAAGTAAGAAAAGGTTAAATGGTGAGGTTAGAAATCGGGTTTTTTAAAATAGTGTGTATCGAGGTTAAGAGTTATGCATAATAAAAGTTATGTTTTAGTGTTTTATAGAGAACTGATAGAGTTTAAGTTTGCCTATGGCAAAATAGTAAATATAGTCACATAGAGGTCAGACACCAGCTCAGGTATAACCTACAACACCGCCATATAGAGACCACATAGAGGTCAGACACCAGCTCAGATATAACCTACAACACCACCACATAGAGACCACATAGTGGTCAGACACCAGATCAGGTATAACCAACAACACCGCCGTATAGAGACCACATAGTGATCAGACACCAGCTCAGGTATAACCTACACCACCACCATATGGAGACCACATAGAGGTCAGACACCAGCTCAGGAATAACCTAAAACACCGCGTATAGAGACCACATAGTGATAACACCGCTCAGGTATAACCTAAAAACCCCAAACCAAATATGGAGACCACATAGAGGTCAGATACCAGCTCAGGTATAACCTACAACACCGCCGTATAGAGACCACATAGAGATCAGATACCAACTCAGGTATAACCTACAACACCACTATATAGAGACAACATAGAGGTCAGACACCTGCTCAGGTATAACCTACAACACCGCCATATAGAGACCACATAGAGGTCAGACACCAGCTCAGGTATAACCTACAACACCGCCATATAGAGACCACATAGAGGTCAGGCACCAGCTCAGATATAACCTACAACACCACCATATAGAGACCACAGAGTGGTCAGACACCAGATCAGGTATAACCTACAACACCACCATATAGAGACCACATAGAGGTCAGACACCAGCTCAGGTATAATCTTCAAAACCCCCATATAGAGCCCCCCATGTGGTCAGACACCAGTCAGGAAATAACCTTCAACACCGCCGTATAGAGACCAATAGTGATCAGACACCAGCTCAGGTATAACCTACAACACCACCATATGGAGACCACATAGAGGACAGACACCAACTCAGGTATAATCTACAACACCCCCGCATATAGGAGACCACTAGAGGTCATCACACTCAGTAATAAACCTCACAACACCCCATTATTAGAGAACCACATAGAAGTCAGGCACCAGCTCAGATATAACCTACAACACCACCATATAGAGACCACAGAGTGGTCAGACACCAGATCAGGTATACCCTACAACACCACCATATAGAGACCACATAGAGGTCAGACACCAGCTCAGGTATAATCTTCAAAACCCCCATATAGAGACCCCATAGTGGTCAGACACCAGCTCAGGTATAACCTTCAACACCGCCGTATAGAGACCAATAGTGATCAGACACCAGCTCATGTATAACCTACAACACCACCTATAGAGACAACATAGAGGTCAGTCACCACTCAGTATAACCTTTACAACACCCCCATATAGAGACCACATAGAGGTCAGACACCAGTTCAGGTATAACATACAACACCACTATATAGAGACAACCTAGAGGTAAGACACCAGCTCAGGTATAATCTACAACACTGCCATATAGAGACCACATAGAGGTCAGTCACCAGCTCAGGTATAACCTACAACATTTCTCTTTATTACCCTTTTTAGGGTTATCCTGGACCCCCTTGTGGCCTGAGCTCATGGCCTTACCCCACAAATCCCAAAATACCGGAAAGTCTCTTCCTAGGATTATGGGGTACATCAGGTTTGTTACCACCCTCACAGTATGGGACAGGGTACTCTGCCCCGTAGACACAGTCACCTTGGCCATCGGGTAGTTTTTAGTGTCCCCATGGATACATTGTACCCCAAACCTCTTGCCGGGAACCAGTACATGAGGGGAGTGTTGGCCCTTAAACAGGGTCACCAAACTCTCTGAGCCCCAGAAGCCCACACACCGCTACCCCATTTACTGTTACCTGGCAGACCTGGGGACCCCGCCAGGGTGAGGTACGGCACTGTAGGCAGGGTAGGCAAACCACGAACAGCTGCGGCTTGCGTTGCAGTCCGTGGGCTCCGAGGACAGGGGTTGGTGCTGCAATGTGCCCGGACCTTGACACCTCCAGCATATCACGGGCCGAAGACTCCTCACTGGACCAGGCTGGGGATCTGCTGGGACTTGGACTCGTCGCTCTGGCAATGGTTTGAGCCACTTCTTGGAGCGCCTGGCCACCGACCTACCGGCCACTGTCGGCCCATAGGAGATTTCCATTGCTTGGTACCTCCCATAAAGGCTCCCCCAGGTCATCAGCACACTGGGGAAATTCTCCCTGAGCAACCCAGGGTTGTATAGCTGTGGGCAGGGTTTGGGTTTGAACCGGTCCATCAGACTCTCTCCACCATCTGCGTTGGGGTACAAGGATTCCGGCTGCAGCCACTTCGCACCCGGTGGCAAAGTCGAACATCTTTCGACCTGGGGGGATTGTTTTTGAGCCTACTTCCAGTGTTGCACTCGCTGGGCTTGGACAGTGAGATTCACCCCCAAACGGGCGAGGATTTCCGCCTTTAGCTTGCCGTTGATTTTAGCGTCTTGCGGCGGAAGATCAAAGTAGGCCTTCTGCGGCTCCCCAGACAGGTATGGCTCGGTGCCCATTGCTCGGTGGGAAGTCTTTCCCTCTCTGCCACCCTCTCAAAGATGGTTAAGAAGGCCTCTACGTCGTCTTCAGGTGTAATCTTTTGAAGCGCCTCTCTCACCGACTTTCGGACTCTGGCGTTGTCATCTGCCGATTCCTCCTTCTTTGGAGCGGTTTCTGTCAGCCCGGCCAGTTGACGGACCAGGAGCTGATTGGTCTCCCTTTGGGCCTGCATGGACTTCATGTGTGCCCTCTGCTCCTGGGCGCTGATCTGCTGCTGCTGGAGATTAGCTTGCACCAATTGTTTTATAAGCTCATCCATGTTAGGAGCACCTGTTTGCACCGCTGCCACGGCTTTAACCCAGGACATGCAGACTCTCTTTGCCCTCTGTGACTCTTCCAGGAGCGTGTGACTGCCCGCCTCAACTCCACCACTTGTGGGGGTCAGCTCCGTCACAGGGACCACGACAACAAATGCGTTCTATTTAACGGGTTTTTATTAAACAGAAAGGTCCAGAACATAAACAGCTTATCTTCAGCAGATGTATAAACGGAACTTAAACAGGACCTTGATTCAGGCAGTAACTTATAACATAAACAGGTTCAGCTCACCATAGACATACGTAGCAGCATGTACACAGGATAAGTCCAGCTTTCCCAAGAGAGCCTGTACACAGAGGATCCTTCCTCTCACACTCTTGGCATGGAGTTGCGTACCATACCCAGGACACCTGACCTTCTGGCTTTATAGGCCAAGGAAATCCTTTAGTGGATATGTGGGAGCAGTCCCCCACCCAGCTCTAAGACTGCTCCAGTAAAAGCCGGACCCGGAATCACTGCTTAAAGCAGTGATGCAAAGAAATGAACAAATGTCTGCAACCTAAGGTTGCAGACCTACTTACTCGGCTTCACTCCACCGCATCCCTAAGGTACGGTGGCACATATCGGCCCTCAATGACAAGGCTTTGTCATAATAGATATATAGGAACTCTCAAAATGCAGGAAACCAGTATGTTAGGGAGCCCATATAGTATGTTAGGGAGTCCATATGGGGGGTTAGGGAGCCCACCTTGTATGTTAGGGACCCATATAGTATGTTAGGGAGTCCATATATTATGTTAGGAACCCATATAGTATGTTAGGGAGTCCATATAGGGGGTTAGGGAACCCATATAGTATATTAGGGAGCCCATATAGTATGTTAGGGACCCATAAAGTATGTTAGGGAGCACATATAGTATGTTAGGGAGCCCACATAGACTGTTAGGGAGCCCATATAGTCTGTTAGGGAGTCCATATAGTATGTTAGGGAGCCCATATAGTATGTTAGGGAGCACATATAGTACGTTAGGGAGCCCATATAGTATGTGAGGAAGTCCATATAGTATGTTAGGGAGCCCATATTAAAAAATAAAAAAAATTACTCACCTGTCACCTCTCCTTCCTCTTCTCATCTCCCGCCCGCTCCGGGACACAGGCTGTGGAGCAGGCGGCGCAATGATGTCATCACATCGCACTGCCTGTGCCCCGGCCTCCATGGGACTGAACGCCCAGGATCAAAAGATCCTAGCTGTTCCGTGTGATCTGCCACCTACACCGCGCAGGCGGCCGTGATCTCTGCATGGTTGGGTCTATGTGACTCAGCGATGCAGCCGTATAGCGAGTGAGGCCTGCAGGCCCCAGACTCAGGGTACAGGTCGCGTTAGTGACCACTACGGCCCCTGAAGCTGTGCCACAGACCGGCGCCGATACTCGGGAGCCCCGGGCGGAATCACCAGGTGCGGCGACCCAGACTCTGGCGGCCCACCGGGCAAGCGCTCAGTTACTTCTATCACCACTCTGGGCCTGGAGAAAACCCTGTGTTAGTAAGTGCTCAGCCAAGCAGGTCTTTTGATTATGTTTTGCCTGAAGTTTAAGGCTTTGCTTTTGTTTGAACTCGCTGAAAAA
Source organism: Phyllomedusa bahiana (assembly GCA_025379985.1). Classification (NCBI taxonomy): domain Eukaryota; kingdom Metazoa; phylum Chordata; class Amphibia; order Anura; family Hylidae; genus Phyllomedusa; species Phyllomedusa bahiana. The sequence goes on along the minus strand of JAODAL010041535.1, from coordinate 6,745 downwards.
CCCAGCAAGTGTATTTTACATCCCGCGTCCCTGTTTCTGTTGGTCGAAGCCCATGTCGACTACCTTTTCATTAGAAACCCCCCAAAAATTATAATTTGACAAATAGAAATAATTTTGGTTCCTAATTGACCTAAAACGTGGAAGGTTTATTCTGATTTCATGTCAGATACTGAGAAATACATGCAGATGGGGCTTTTCATATAGTGAATGGAAACTTCCTATTCAAAGGTATATATATATATTGGTGGGGGGATGAAGTAGTTTAGATTTTATGTATATATTTTAAATATTGACAATCAAAAAGTACATTTGGTGACAATGAACCAAAATAGGGCACAAGGTCAACTCTCCTTTTTGTGTCCCACTCTCAGCTTTGTCGACTGATAAAGATATCTGGATGGAGGTTTTGGCATCCAATCTTTTACGTCCTGTAGATAGAAAGTTTTGGTTGAAGTTAAGTAGTTTAAAGTAGTATGAACTTCTTTGGGATGTTCCTCAGTAGTGGCATTGATCCTAATAGACATCCATGACTGAGCAGCAGATTTCACAGGTCACAGCTGGTACAAATGGTCTATATAGTGACATGTAAAAAAAAGATGAAGCATTTGACCAAGAACCATTGGATTCTGACTTCTGCAAAAACAAAAAACACATAAGACCAACCACTGTGGAATTGGCAGCTCAATAGATTATGAAAGGATTTCATAACCTTTCATTTCATACTAAAGATGATGACTTTTAAAAAAACATAGGACCTGATGCAAGAATTTCATCTCTCTGTTCCTAAAGGCTGTAAATTAATTGGGTTTCACAATGGGGTCCACCACGAACCCTGCTCGATAGCTAAACCACCCCTGTGAGGAGAGGGAGCGTTGTTCAGCCTAGCAGAATATAATTGAGAAGGAACCAGATATACAATGAATATCGCCCCAAAGTACATTGCAAACTGAAGCCAAATGGGCAAGCATGCAGTGGAGAAGGTCTTCTGTCTCCCCGTTTTGGTGGAAAATTTAATATAGTGACAAAAAAATTGGAAAAGTTGCTCAAAATGATTAACACAAAAGGGAAAAGACCAAAAGAAATAGTTATCAGTATGGACCACCTGCTCCCCGGTGGTTGTCAGTAGAGGACAATTGGTAGATTGGAGCAAGATCGCAAAAAAGATGGTCAATGGTGTTAAAGCCACAAAACTGCAGGTTACATATGGATGCTGTTGAGATGGACATCACAATGAAACCAGTCAGCCAAGACCATAGAGCCAGGAACTTCTGAGTCTTTACATTCATAATAGTGGAGTATCTCAAGGGGTTACAAATAGCCAGATACCTGTCATATGCCATGACGGTAAGGAGAAGACAACTCAGTACATCTGTAGATTACCCCATAGTAGGAACTGCGAAATGCACCCATGGAAAGACATTAGGCCCCCCATTCAATCCACACAATGTACAACATGTTGGGCATATAATGGTGGTGAAAAGGTTTCACAGAAAGATCAAATTACAGAGGAAAGAGTACTCGGAGAGTTGAGCTTTGGGGCTGGTGGATATAAGACCAATGATCAGGGTGTTTTCCATATCAGAGAAGCAATGTAAAATGTAAGAAACAAAACATAATGACATTTTTTATATGTTGATATATTTTGAAATCCTAGAAGATTCAGCTCCATCACCCTCGTCTATTTTGCTCCAGGAAAGGCCTAGATCCAAAAATAGAAGGCATAGAGTAAATGGCGCAGCATGTAGATAAATACAACATACTGAGCCTAGCCATTGGCTAGGACATTGTGTTTTTTTAGGGTTAAGGGAAGTGGCAGTTTTTTTTTTTTTTTTTTTTTATTTTTTTATGGACGGTTTGTTTTTTAAACAATATGTCGTGGGGTTTTTTTTTTTTTTTTTTTTTTTTTTTTTTTTTTTTTGACTTCGTTTATTTTTTTTGGTTTTTTTTTATTTGGGGTTTTTTCTTTTTATTTCTTTTTTTTTTTTTGGTGGGAGTTTTTGGTGATTCGTAAGGGTAGAAACATGGGTTTTTTATTATTCCCGTTGGTTGGAGCAGTTTTTTTTTATTTTTTTACTCGCGAAAACCCGGAAATTGATATAATTGGTGATGTTACAAACGTCAGGAATCCTGACACTGCCATTTTTTCGGCTAAACTAGATCAGATGAGACGATTGCTATGCGGGCTGACCTTAAACATAGCTCTCTGGTATTAAGTGACCATGTGGACCTTGCTTGTTGATTATTTTGGGAATGGTTGATTGCTGGGTCCTCTTTAAAAGCTGGGCATTGCTTCCGTGTATTATTGAGGAGCCTTGTGTCTTGTGATCTCATAGCATTCTGTTTCTAGCATTCCTGTTCTGATTAGTTACTAGTTAGAGTCAGGTTTGTCTTAGTCCACTATTGCTTCATTTCTGCTCCTTATCAGTCTGTTCCATTCCTGTTCTGTGGTGTGCAGTTTTGGTTAGGGTCAGCATAGCTGAAGGCCTTTCTTAAGGTTATTGTCAAGGGTCTGATAGGGCCAGGGGTGTCTGGTGTGAGGTTCAGCTTTTGGGTAGCTGTATTTGGGTTTTGTAGTGTTAGGGTCATGTGTTTTCTGGTGTCACTCACCTCCATTCTTGCCCTGGTTATCATCCATCGTGATGTCCGTCATATATTAGTAGATCCTAAATTTATTTTTGATACTTTTAATTTGTATATTACTTGCATGTGATTGCTGGCTGGCTTCATGTCTGTTATAAATTTTGATGTCGTCATTGTTAAAGTCGAGTTATTTCTAAGCGCAGATAAGATATTGAATGAGACACAGATGAGGAAATCGATAGCATATATAATAGGGTGGAGGGAGCAAAACAAATTGTCACTTTTTGTAAGAGTCAGTCTGGGTTCAGAATTCCTTGTTCACTATGTCAGAGGTCTCCATCAAGATACCATGAGAAAATTACTAGGCACGGATACACTTGAGAGCCATTGGACAGCAATGGAACACATGGAATCCTATTTGCGCCCAATTGATTGCCTCTATAATCATGAATCTTATTTAATTTTTTTTGGCAAATAGGAACAACACATAGTTCCGACATAGGTTACATTGTTTACTGTATGTCTATGGACTGCACTGTAGCTTATCGTTGGTACCTTTTTTGATTTGTGAATAATTAATGTATAGGACCCATCCCAAGATTGGATTTTAACCTGCTGGATTCTTTGCGTCTCTACAAGAAGGACTTTATGGTGAAGTACTAGTATGAGCTATGACCGACGGCTCTCTGTGCAGGGGATAACTATCTTTGGCACCATAGGACTCTACAGTTGGGTAAGAATTGCTGAGAAATATATTTCTTCTGAGCACTTTTAAATAATTTTTAATAATTTCCAGATCTTCATTAGTTGGTGACATTGTCTTATCTACATAACTTCTCACTGAGATGAGCAATGCCTGACTTGGACTCTTGCTAGATCCTAGCTAAATGTAATTATTAGAGACCTAAACAATAAAGCCGATCCTAAGGGTTGAAACAAATAAAAACTATCTGACCCATCACACATCGCCACTAATGACCAGACAATGGGTCTCCTTTAGATGGTTGCACTAGGGTATTATTTTGATGCCTCTGATATATTTGTGGCCGAGGTACTTTCGTGAAACCGATGGGCACAGTGTTCCTGCATGAGTGATGCTTCTGCCCAATTGGGACCTATGGTAACTGGCCCCAAGAAACAGCTACTCGACCTTGGTAAAAACAGTATAAAAAATATAAACCCAAGGAAAGAAACCTCTGACAACCCCTTCCACAATCTGCGCCTCTGACTTGACTATCCCCCCAAAATCATTACAGGCATTCAACAATGTGATTTCCAAAGACTGGCAAAGACTCTGGAAAGGATCCATTTAGGTAACATTTTGAATTTAATGAACGCGTTTACTTTTAGTCCAAATCATTCTTTTTGCGTTTCTAGTGTTTAAATGTCACTTTATTTTGAAAAAATTGTATTGAACAATTTCAACTGCAACATCATTTGTCCATGCGCCTTGTAAAGTCTGTTAGCCAAAACTTTGTGGTGGGTCGTGTGGCCACTGTTTTTGAGTGAGCTTTATTTATTCATCGGTCTCCAATCTTACCATGCATAGGGTTTTTGGTCCAAATGATGAGTAGGTCAGTATCCTCCAGGATGCTCATTCTGCTCATGCACATTCCCAGTCACAGTCCCTGGGGGACAATGTCCAGCTTCAAAACAGATTCAATTCCATTTTTATCTTCTGTAAAACCTCCGGTAGCAGCCATCAGGGAGGAGTGATGCCGCGAAGAGAAGACAAGGGAGCTCATTATAATACTAAACTGTTCCTGTTGTTCAGGGATTTCATTAGAAATAATGATAAAATGGATTTATGAAATAAAAACTGAACATTTGTAAATTTTGTGGATGACTTTTCAGAATGGGCTGTCATATGAGGGTGCATGAGGAGCAGCGCTATTTCTGGCCATGAAATCAAACTCCCTTCTGCTTTGGTACCCAAAAAAGCACAAATAGCTCTCAATATATTGGGAAGATTACAAAAAAGTGTAGGTTGCAAATCTCTTCCTTTATGTCATAGTTTCATAGTTCCATAGTTTGTAAGGCTAAAAAAAAGACAAGTCGTCCATCTAGTTCAGCCTGTTGTGCTAAGGTGTTGATCCAGAGGAAGGTAAAAACCCCAATGAGGTAGAAGCCAATTGTCCTCATTTTAGGGAAAAATTCCTTCCTGACTCCAATCTGGCAATCAGAAAATCCCTGGATCAATGACCCCTCTCCTCAATCCTAGTCACTGTAACTTGTTATATTATTACGCTCCAGAAATGCATCCAAAACCTTTTTGAACTCGTTATTGAATTCACCATGACAAGTCTCCTCTGGCAGAGAATTCCATAGTCTCACTGCTATACAGTAAAGAATCCCTTTCTATGTTTATGTAGAAACTTTCGTTCCTCAAGACGTAAAGGATGCCCCCTTGTTCTAGATACAGCCCTGTGTATAAATAAATCTTGGGAGAGATCTCTATATTGACCTTTGATGTATTTAAACATATTTATTATGTCCCCCGAAGCCTTTTTTCTCTAAACTAAACAACCCTAATTTTGCCATCTTTCTGTGTAACTGTAGTCCACCCAGTCCTTTTATTATTTTTGTTGCTCGCCTTTGTACTTGTTCAAGCTCTACAATGTCTTTCCTGTGCACTGGTGCCCAAAACTGTACACAATATTCCATGTGTGGTCTAACCAGTGACTTGTATAATGGGAGAATAATGTTCTCATCATGTGCATCTATGCCCCTTTTAATGCACCCCATGATCCTATTTGCTTTGGCTGCTGTTGCCTGACACTGGCTGCTACAATTAAGTTTACTGTCCACCAGGATTCCCAAGTCCTTCTCCATGTCACTTTTACCCAGTATTTTTCCATTTAACATGTAATCATGTAATGGATTTCTCTTCCCCATGTGCATAACCTTGCATTTATTAGTGTTAAACCTCATCTGCCATTTCTCTGCCCAGGCTTCCAACTTATCCAGATCCCTTTGTAATAACATATTATCCTCTATTGTGTTGATTACTTACAGAGTCCCAAGTTGCACCGCAACCCATTCTCGTGGCCGCAGTTGCAACCTCTTGGTTATCTCCACATTGTGTTGCATTTCTCCTTCCAATCACACCAGCCTTTCTGTTCTCCGACTCTTCCAACCCAACTTTTTCAACTTAAGGCCAGTCATCTTGCTCTATTCACAGGGTTTTACAGGGTTCTCCTCTTACCCTTAACCATATAATTGGTGTTCCATGTGTCACGAGTAGATGTAGATCCTCTATGTCAGCAGTGAATTTGGTGTAAGGTCTTCCGGTTTTCACCCTCAAGTTCCGCAAAGGGGTTAGGACTCAGCTTTAAAAAACACCCAGGTCGCTACCTCCAATAAGATCACTTGTGGTGATAGCTGGTGTGCAGGCAGGGTACAGGAGGATTAGGCAGAGACATAGTCGGAACAAGCAGAAGGTCAGGGCAGGCAGCATATAAGTGAAAACAAGTCACAAGCCGTAGGTCAGTCATGAATGGGTATTTATAGCCAATGATCAAACTAGCATATCACAATAGGAGTAGTAGTCTAATGCTTTATTTCTGTACTGAAAAGCACCAGCAAAAAAACAAGTGAGAAGCGGTGGTAGAGCATTAATAATCAATACAGGTCCCAAAGCATTGACTCCAGGAAAGATAGGTGGTGCCCTGGTTAGACACAGCAGAAGAGAGCCAGTGAATGGGAAGAGCAGGATGCCGGGAGAGATGAGGGGGAACACCGGAGTGTCCGATTCTGCAGGCAACAGCCTTGACATGACCCATGACACCTCGCTGTGTCTAGAGCCCTATTCTTTTTTCTGCTCCTTGGTTCTGACTTTTTGGCTTGTTTAATGCCTGCCCTGATCTGCTGCATATGACCCAATGATGCTAGAGCTCCACCTGCTATGACCCTCTTCTTGTGACCCAGCTACATCTTCTGTCTTTTCATTCCATATTTTACCTGTCCGTCATGCTATAGCTAAGACCTGGGTCAAAACACAGGTTGATTAGCTAAACAGAATTAATTCGCAGACAAGGGTATACAGCTGGAGATTTACTTTTAAACCTGCCGCTAAGTGATTTCATATTATTATTATTATTTTATTATTATTATTTATTTTAAAGCGCCATTGATTCAGGAGTGTACATTCGAGGGGTTACATACA